>LIAE01006779.1:10010-39470 GCA_002287525.1 Diploscapter pachys | reverse complement strand
TTCATCCACGAGACTGCTCAACACTGCACCGAAGAAACGACCCGATGGCTGAACGTATACCCTCTCATTTCTTCAAAATGAAGAAGTATCATACCGTGTTCAGAGGAAGTCCTGTGAGAGGACACTGTGCATTCACTTTCGTATGGCATTTCTTGTGACAGGTAATGCGACAAGCCACACAAATGAACATTTTCTCTGTGTGCCACATGAATTGGGAACAGACTTCGCAATAAGTCGGGACATGAACCGTATCCGCCCGGAAGCGATGACCGAGATGGGTCTGTGAAAAACCATTGCATTTCCAGGGCTTTCCAAAGACTTACCACAGTGACATCAGACCTTCGTCGCTTCTTTCGAATGCTCTTACTGGAAGTAGTCTTCTGACGAGAACCCTTTCTTTTCTGGACTTGTGCAAATTCATTGAGAAACCCTCGGAAGGCATTGACTCCAAGCGTGGTTGGGAAGGTGACCTTCTCCTCCCTGCACACCTTTGTTAGCACTCCTTCGAATGTCGTGATCAGATCATGATATTTTAGAGAGGCATGCTCCTCCGTTAGCACTGCTTCATAGCCTGAAGTTATCATTTTGAACATGACAATGCCAAAACTTCACTTACCTATCAACTCCATATGGAATTCTCTCAAGGACTTCTTGAATAGAGCGTCCACAATCGTAGCCCGTTTCGACTTATTTTCCTCCAAGGTTGACTGCTTCTTGAAGATGAATACAGAAAAATCACGAAGATCCTCAATACATTCAACGATCATTGTGCCGGGATCGGTCTGTATAAATGTCATTTTATCTCTCAGATGGTATGAAATCTACTTGTTGCTTTGTCTTAGTCAAACTGAACGTTCCTGCAGCAGCGGCAACATTGGAAAGTGGAGAATTCGAATGTCGGGTCTTACTGTAGGAAAACTGATGAAACATTTTCAGGTAATTTTTACATACACAATGTCCCAAGGCATCCTCGTTGGTGAGCGGGGTGACATCGGAAAGCATGCAACTTTGTGCGTGTGCGAGATGCATTCTCGATGAACGCACATCTTGCACTCTAAAGTTCAGAATTGTCGACGAGTAGAGTGATCCTCAACTGACTTTGGCATTTATGTGCCTGAATGATGAAGCTAGGCAGATTCCTACCGCAGACCACGCACATCTCCTGTCGATGCAATCGGCATATCTTCCAATCGTGTTGAGTCCATTTATCCACTGCATTCAAATCTTTGCTAAACTTCTTCTATAAATAGATGAATAATAGCCTTGATCTCGCCTTGTACTGGGCTCATCTTTCTCCTCCTCATCTTTTCGTCCCCCAAACAAGGCCTTCAGATTCTTCTTCGCTTTGGTGAAGGCAATCTTGCTCGTAGCCTTCTTCTTACTGAACAAATGCAGGGGCTTCAACGGTTCTTCTCTCATCATGACTGTATTGCTTTCAGTACTGTTTGCTCTCCTGAAACTAAGACATTTGGGAAAGAATAGCCACAAAAGTTACCTAATCATTTTCAATTTAGCAGTCGAAGCTGTGGCAGCGAGAGACTGTCTCCTTTGCGTATGAAGTGAAGGTTCAGGTTCACTATAGACTCTTATAATATTTCAGATAGATAAAAAATCTCACTCGATGAGTTTCAATCTTGTGTCTTCCAGTATGAACGTTGCATCCAACTCAATTGCATCATCTCCTAACTCACTCGTATCCGATTCATCCAGAGCTGCCTGTGTAGAGCCTTCGCTCTCTTCGTCACTGCTTGCGAATGCCTCCAAGGACCGGGGATCATTCAGATTGAACGTGGGCAATGTGACGGCCTGCACTCGCTGAACTCGGAATGTGTTCCTGCCCTTTCGAGGAATTTCACCAAACCTTAAAGTGATCAATATCACAAACTTATCGCTAGCATAAATATTACTTCTTCCTAGCTTTGGACCCACGAAACGCTGCTTGAATGGCGATGACCGCGTCTCGTATCAGCTGATACTTGGACTGTGCCAGGTAGCGTCTCCAATTCGTTTGGATGATGCACGCTGCATAGGCCTGCCGACGTATCCTCTCTCGAACGAGCATTCCTCGAATCAGTGCTTGGAGTTTTGTGATGGCAGACTTCATTCGAAGATATCGCTTCCTTGCAATTTGAGTTCTGAACCATTGCTGAAGTGTGCCTGAAGATTTACACAATTCAAATAAACTCGTCAGAGGATCTCACTGATATGCTGCATGATGGTCTTATGCAGATGATCATCGAGAATCAACTTCTCTGCGTCCCTCATAAAGATCTTGCTCACACCGTATTCGACGTTGTCACTCTCCAAACTTGGATGATTGTGCATGAATTTCTTCACATCTTCGATAGAACTTTGCAACCCATTCTTCAGAAGAATACGATATTGTTGAATGAATGCCTAACCATTGGAAATTTGAATGAAATCCTCCGCTTAGAGCTTACCGTATACTCAATTCGGACACTGAAGCCAGCTCTTCTTATTCGCACAGTCTCCAACATTCCAGTGTATCGCAATTGTCGCAAAATGATGTTATCATCGAAATGATTAGGAATCTAAACTTTCAGTCTTCGAAATAAAAGAAAAATATTCTTACCTTTTCACTGTTCGATTTTATGCAGCGAATGAAGTATGGCGTGGCCTGAGCCAGAGTACTCATCAGTCGACTCAATGAATGTTCGAATTGCTTCGAAACAGAAGTCGGTTTATTCGAAATCCTTTTACGACCCATCGTCTCCTTCAGAATTTGCAGACATTTCAGAGTGCTCAGCTTGTCTTCCGATTTAGCTCCAGGCGTCCTTCTTGCATTCTTGACAATTGTCGAGAACATTGACGTATCGACGAAGTCGGGCAGTTCGAGTTGAAGTTCTCCTCGCAGAAAAGCTGACAGGGCAGAGTCAGAGCCCCTTCGCTTCGGCTCTTCAGGAGCAACGCGAAGCAGGAAGTCAGACTCGCTTCTCTGCAGTCTTCGAGTCTTCTGTCGGAACGCGAACATTCCTCGGAACACAGCTCTCACGATACTCCATCTATGAAGGGCGATCGGGTCGGATGCAAGAACGGCCTTGAGCAGAGCACTCTTGCTCGTCCTCAATGCATTCAGCACGTCTTGTCGCATGAGGTCCTTATTTTTCTCTCGAAAACCCGTAATTTGATATTTGACCTTTCCCGCGTAGTGAGCGACGATGAAGGCTGGCTCCTTCTTCTGTGGAGTTTCGTAGTATTCATTGCCCTTGAGGAATTGGTTGAGTTTGGCGAGCATCGACTCGTCAGTGCCTGTGTTGATGTTGCTTTCCTCATCAATGAGTCGGAGAATGCCGTATGGTTTGCTCTGGAACAGCTGGACGCATTCAGTGTTGTCGGTATATTCGATGTCAGTCCAACGGATTCCTTCCTTTCTGTATTCCTCCTGCTCGAACTCGAAGATGTGCTGATTGAAGTAAGCCTGCAGATGCTCATTCGCATAGTTGATGCAGAGCTGTTCGAATGAATTCCATTGGGCTCCGACGTCTTCGAACCCGAAAATATCAAGAATTCCTAGAATTGAGTTTTTGAAGATTTAGATGAAATTCTACTGACCGATATAATACCCCTTTCCCAGCGTCTCCCGTCGAATTAGAGCTTCATTAATTCGAAGAACGATCCAATGAAATAGCGCATTGTAGAGGCATTTGGCCATGGCGTCTCGGGTATTCGTGGCCTCGTTAACACTGAATCTCGTCACAACAGTCTCTGCTTTCATAATGTGTCGCTTCATAGTCAGAGCCTAGCATTTCAGATCTAGATTGAAAATGCTGCTGCTATTCATTCAAACCTGAAGAAGTAAATCCCTCTTGATCTGCAGCAATTCGGCAATCATATCTACGACTTCTTCGTTTTCGATGTAGGCATTTTCATCGGAATGGTAGGCATGTCTCTGAAGAGAAAATCTTATGAAAAACCAATTACGAAATTCCTTGCCTTGACATAATTGACATTTCCAAGAAGAAGTACTGCAGAGATCATAGAGAATACGGTATTCTGCGTCTCTTTGCAAAAACCAACACTCCCCATCGCCTTGCGCAGCTTCTCCATCTCACCCTTCTCATTGATGCTTTCCACGGAAATTACTCCGTTCTTCAAAAATTTTAAACAAATTTTGATAGAGAAATGAAGGTTACCTGGTTGAGATAATGATAGTCCTTCGGTTTCATCAGATAGTACTTCTTCTTCTCCTCGTCGGTGCATCCTTCCAACAAATAATAGAATACGTGATAGTTCCTTTCGCCTTTAGCTTGGGAAATAATACGCGATTTTTCGAGCAGGTAAATTTCCACGTTTGCACTAAAATTCACGAAATCATATCAGAAGAAAAATCACCCGAAAAACATAAATGTTAGAAAAAAAAAACGTTAAAATCGTTTATTGGTTGTCACTGCGTAAAAATGCTAGACATTAGTAGGGTCATAACTTCACGCATTTAGCATATCATTATGAATTCATACAATTTCAAAACAACTCACCCCGAAACCATTCCATTTTCCCGATAGTTGATTTTGATGAATTTTCCAAATCGACTACTATTGTTGTTTTGCAGAGTCACTGCATTGCCGAATGCCTTCAAATCAATTTCACATAAGATTCAACGAGTTTAGATAAACCTCCAAAACTGGGGCTGCATTGAGCAGGGTCAATTCAGTTGAGCATCCTGTTGAGCCCTTTTGTGACAGGGTTATCAAATGAGACAGAAGATGATTGGTGGATTCAGTCTTACCCGAACCACTCTCACCACTGATCACCACACACTGATTCTCTTTGATTCTCAACATACTGAAGAGATTTTGTTATTATTATTATTTTTTAATTTCAAGAACTTCCTTACTTGTGATAGGTCACATCGGCAATAGCGAAGATGTGTGGAGGCAACGCACCGAGATTCCGACTCTGGCAGTACAATCGAGCATATTTCGGGTTGTAAATTGGGAAGAAGCTTCAATTGTTTAATGTTTTTCCTCGAGGAAAAGCATTTTCTGACCTGAATGGATTGACAGCCACCAAAATCGGTCCGATGTACGTGTAAATGTGGCCGCTGTTGAATCGATCCCTCAAATTGTGCAGAAGAGTTTGTTCTGTCAGTTCGGGCAACATGCACAGGTCGGCATATTCGCGGTCCTGAATCACATGGCTTCAGGCGAATATCAATAATTAATGGCGATGAAAAATCATTTTAAATTTAGAGAATTCGTGAAGATCAGCTTCAATTTGCCGAAGTCCTATCTAACCTGAGGCTGAGTTAAGAATTTGGCCAAGAAATTATCGATCGTGCTGCCTCCATCAATGGATCGAAATCGGATTCCTTCAACAACAGCACGGGAAGCGCCATGTCTTCAAAAAACCAAAATAGCGAATAATTTGGCAATTTTCTCGAACCTTAAGACGAATCGATTCCTCGGTGCAGTTTCATCCCCAATCGGCTGTCTGCTCCAAATCAGCTGCACAGCCACTGGATACTCGCCTCGATCCAATCTTCGCTCTTTAAAGGTCTGCCCTTCCACAGTGCCAATCATCTCATACAGCTCGTACTCTTCGGCCTTTTGCAACTCTTCGTTCTCCGCATTTTCTGAATTAAAAATTCATTTTTCAAGACTAATTCTGTCCAACGTATCGTCACTAAGGAGGTAGTAGTGCAAGCTAATATTTGCATATTGTTGCGATTTGCATCATGATGATATATGAATAGAATCAAGTTATTCGACCTTTTCTTGACTCAAGAACCTTCTCGATGAGCTCTTCTGTTGTGCTGCGTTTCTGAAGTTCGACGACAATTCGGTCTTGTTGATTTTCCGGGTTGAAGACGTGCATGTACTCCGTGACGGTGTGGACATGCGACTCTTCCGTCGTGTGTATCGTGTTTGCCCTTCGCGGGAAGACATCTATGGTTGGGGAGTGGATTGAATCGAACGACATCTCCTCCATTCAATTGCATCAGAACCCTACAAAATCTTCTATCTTCAGAAATCAAGGCAGGATTTTACAATGCTGTTTTCTGACCAAATGGTTGCAATAGCAAGATTCATATTTGATACTCTTCACAGTTTCAAAAAAGCTCATCTTCAAGTCTACCTAACTCTATCTTCGACTTCAAATAGATTCTCTTGAATCTGAATTCAGCCGAATATCTGGACAACTTCTGCGATTTCGTTTGATCATATTTGCCGCTCGAGCGGCCGTGTCTTCAATCAAATCAATTCGTTGCGTGGGTTCAGTTGTCTGGTTCTGGCTACAGTGGCATTCAGAAACCGGCAGACTGCAAACAACAAAATAAAGTTCTCGACTGGCCAAGTGCTCGAGGCACACAGCCATCTGGCGGAAGAGGAAGAGCGACACGCGGAAAAAAAAAACATAAAAACGAGATGGAAGAGGAAAAACAGGAAAAGGAATTAATCCACTGATTATCAATGCAAAAACTCGAAAATAGCCCACTCATCTGAAACATTTTCAATTTCTAAATGACAATAGTGTTCTTTGAAAAAAAAAGAATTACAAAAATTTACTTGACAAACGAGCTATTTTCGATATCACATCATTTTGACTAACCCCCCTACTAACTATGTCAATACTTGTGGAGTGATTTCTACAGTAAATCGGTGCGACACAGCGGAGCAGATGTAAAAATTGGGGTGGATAAATGAACGAAAAGCTTGAAAATTTAGCTGAAAGAGAAGAAGTGAAGGGAAAACAATGAGTGAGAGAGAGAGAGAGAGAGAGATCTGCATGGATTTGTGATAAAGTGATAAAGGAAAGAGCAGATCAATGAGAGAGTTATCAAGTGGAGAGGGTGGAGAGAAAAAGAGGATAAGAAAAATAGAGAGCGGAAGGGGGAAAACACAGGGCCGCGGTGAAACGAAGGCAGAAAGCAAGGCACACGGACGAGAGGAAGATCGATTTTGAAGGTGAAGGGATAAGAAAAGAATCGCTCGATCGAGGAAAGCCAGGTTGAGAGAGGAAACCGAAACAGATGACGGATCGGAGAAAAAGCTGAGGGATTGAAGGAAACAGAGAAAGACTGCAGGACTGAGCATGAGCAGGCAGGGAAGCCGATTGCACAACACGATATTATTGGGATGAAATGGAGATTTGAAGATTGCTCACTGCACAATCAACCCATTATCGAAATCTTAGAAGCGTCCTAATATAATTCGCCAGGAGATAATTACCATCATTTGTAAAATAGCTAATTTTGAGACCACAGAAGAAAACTTAGTGAATTTTACAAAGGCCAAAGTTCAGAATGATTTAACAACAGCGGATTCAAAGAAATCTCGTCGTTTTTCTCCTTTCGACTCCAAGGATTTGAGAGATTCACACGCATCTGTTTGTACAGAGGCAGAACTGCCTGGCAGGTAGAAATCCCCACTCACATTGCAGAAATGCATTGCTGCAGTTCGGCATTTCTGCACAGAGCAATGCGCACGAGTGAAGTTCATGTGGTAAGACAGACAACACAGGCAGGCAGGAGAAATAACCATGACTTGCTGATTTGTGCAGTATTTCCAATAGCTGTTTAGTTGACCAACGAAATTGTAGAACATTTATACATTTGGTCATAATATGAAAGATACAAATTTGGCACCTTGCTGTTAGAAATTGCAATACCTTGGCAAAATATAATTAGACAACAAAAAGTAACGAACATCATTAACGAATTCTTTAACATTAGGATATCTTGATATCTTACAATTTGCAAGGTAAAAGTTCTAATATTTATAATACTCTTTATGCATCAAACTTATTGCCATTTCAGGTAGCCGTTCATTTTTCATAAAATGCCGCCTACATCTCTAAATGCCTAGCGCAACTCGTTTCCATGGAGACCACACGAAACAACTCTGGAGGAATACCTTCATTCTCTTCAATTTACTAACGATTTTCTAGCCAAGAATGGAGCCTCGAGGAAACAGCAGCTCACTTGACGATCCATATTCTGGGTTCGATGATTACGAGCATGCCTATGATCCACAAAACCTTGCTAATGATCGCTCCTTCCAGCAAGCTGTTGCTAGATCGAGCCATGGCAGAAGACCGGTGAGCATAATTTTAATCAGGGAAGCATAGAATGAATGAAAATTGTTACTTCATCTCATTTCAACTTCAAACTAAAAAGAGATAAATAAAAGTTGAACTATTTCTTGTGCAAAGATAAAATATCTATGAAATTTCAGACAACATCGTCTCTAGCCGCTAGAGCTCCTTCTTCTGCAGGAATTTCTGTTCCCCAATCGAGTTATGGCTCCGTTTCATCCTACGGTGATTTATTAAAGCTGATCTTCATTCAAATGAAAAATTAGGATCTCGAAGTCGCGCAGGTGGTCGTACTGCAGCTGGGGTGCGTAACGAACCAGCTAGACCTATGACTGCTGTTAGGGCAGCTGGATATACTTCATTCGCCAATAAAGGTTAATTATCCCTTTAATTACTTCAGCTATAATTACTTTTAGTACAAGCCGTTGAAGCTGCAAAGGCAGCAGAAACAAAACCAGCAGACACGACAGAAGAGAAATGCAAGGAAATGGAAGAGAAGGTGATGGACGTTCTGAAGGAAAGTCTGTTCGAAGCAGAGAAGAAACATTTCAAAGAGGCTCTGGAAAAGGCAAAGGAGGCAGGCAGAAGAGAGAGGGCTATCGTCAAATACAGAGAGCAACACGCTATGGTGGACAGCATGAATCTCGATCTCACATTCACTGTCCTCTTTAACTTGGCGCAGCAGGTAATCTGGAATTGTGCCGTTGTGCCAAGTTGTCTCAAAATTGCATGAACTTCACTACATTTCAAATTCCAATTGAAGTTCGTGCAGATAAAGTTGAAGTTAAAAGTACATCTAGAACAACTCTGTTCATTCATAAATTTCATATGTTCAGTACATGAACAACGACATGACCAACGAAGCGCTCAACACTTACGAAATTATCGTCAAGAACAAGATGTTCCCCAATTCCGGAAGACTCAAGGTTTAACATTCCTTTCTGAACAAAGTAAACATCGACAATTCAGGTGAATATCGGCAATATCTATTTCAAGAAGAAGGATTTCAACAAGGCGATCAAACACTATCGAATGGCCTTAGACCAAGTGCCAAGTATTCAGAAGGAAGCTAGGTGCTTTTTATTCTTTGAAGATCAACTTTGAAATTTTCACTTGCAGAATCCGAATTCTGAATAATATCGGAGTTGCATTCATTAAAATGGGCAAGTATGAAGACGCACTGTCAACATTTGAGCATTGTCTCGATGAGAAGCCTGACTTCAAGACTGCATTAAACCTGGGTATTTGTAACGATTTCAAACTTATCCAACTGTGTTAAATTTCAGTTCTGACAACCTATTGCATAGAAGATGTCGAGAAGATGAGGGAATCTTTTCAGAAACTGCTAGATGTGTCCCTCGAAGAGAGCGACGACAATAAAATTCATGTCTGATAAAATTAGGCAGATTTTTGAAAATGTCGAAGTTTCAGGACAAAGAAAACGTTCTGATGAATCAAGTGCTGAATTCGGATTCACTGAAGCAATATGAAAGGCAAAAGAGATCTGAAGCAGAAAGAGCCATTCTAACTGCTGCCAAAGTGATCAGTCCGGCTATTGCTCCTGAGTAAGTACAAATTTATTTGGATCATACAACGAATGTTTGGAATTGACATTTTTCTCAAACTGACAATCTCACTAAGTTTCTTGTGTGAATTCATAAATCTCATTAATCCTCTGAATTTCAAGTTATGCTTCTGGGTATGAATGGTGCGTGGAAACTATCAAACAGTCTGTTCACGCAGAATTGGCCACTGAATTGGAGATGAGCAAAGCAGGAGAGTTGCTGAGGAAAGGAGATCTCGAGGGAGCTATAGATGTGAGTCAATTCAGAATGAACTTTACATTCGAGGAACTGACAAAAAAGAAATGGCACTTGATCAATTGTGACAATTTGACAACTTTCAGTGATACAAAGTCTTATCGATTCAATGAGTTAAATATTTTCCATTTAATTTCAGGTTCTCAAAGTCTTTCACTCGCAAGAGACGAAAATCGCAAGTGCTGCAGCGAATAACTTGTGCATGATTAGACTCTTGGTGATAATTATCAAAGATTTCTAAAGAATATTCTGTAACTTTTCAGCAAGGAGGTGCGAAACTTGTCGAGGCACAGGACTATGCGGAACAAGCACTCAAACTCGACCACTACAATGCAAACACGCTCGTTAATTCAGGTTGGTCTTCAAAATTATAGAATCCTCCAACTGCAAATTTTAAATGCAGGAAACATCGCATATTTGAATGGAGAATTGGACAAAGCTGCTACTTTGTATAAAGAAGCTCTGAATAACGAGGCTACGTGTGTACAAGTCAGAAAACTCTTATCTTCAGAAAAAAAGACAAATTCAGGCTCTGTACAATTTGGGTTTAGTCTGTCGACAGCAGGGGAATTTAGAGGCAGCACTCGAGAATTTCTACAAACTGCATCAAATTCTCCTCAATAATGTGCAAGTCATCTGCCAATTGGCGGCAATGTAATGCTTCCATTTTGTTAAGATAGTTAGTGATTTTTGTAATTCAGATACGAGTCCTTGGAAGACACTGCACAAGCTATTGAGCTGTACAATCAAGCGAATAGTTTGGCTCCTTTCGATCCATCGATTCTCAATCGACTTGCGGCTATTTATGACTCAGAAGGCGATAAAACTCAGGCGTTTCAATGTCAC
This sequence comes from Diploscapter pachys, assembly GCA_002287525.1. Lineage (NCBI taxonomy): Eukaryota > Metazoa > Nematoda > Chromadorea > Rhabditida > Rhabditidae > Diploscapter > Diploscapter pachys. Next base: position 28,749 of record LIAE01006779.1, on the reverse strand, counting down.
TATGATGTGAGTTTCCTTCAATCAGAAATATAGCCCGAGCAAGTATTCGTTGCATTAACTGATGCAATTACCGTTACCATGAAGTCATATAACCGATTTTTATTCACTGTCAATCAATTGAATTTCAGAGTTACCGCTATTATCCTTCAAGTCTGAAAGTGATTGAATGGATGGGCGCCTATTACATCGAGACACAATTCGCTGATAAAGCAGTCAATTATTTCGAGAAGGCTTCGATTATGCAGTTAGTCATTCAAAACATCATCGAATCATGGAAAACTCAGACCGAATGAAATCCGTTGGCAACTGATGATGGCAAGTTCCCACAGAAGGGCTGGAAATTATCAAAAGGCTCTCGAACTCTACCGGACAATTCATCGACGATTTCCCGAAAACATCGAATGCTTGAAATTCCTCGTGAGGATCACGTCTGATTTGGGAATGCCCGAGGCCAGAGAGTACATGGAGAAGTTGGAGAAGGCAGAACGGGTCAAGCAGCTGAGACTGCAAAGAGAGACTGACTCGAGTCAGGGCAAGAGGCACTCGGCCAATTCATTAACGGGAGGAGGCAGTGGATCTGCACAGCTTGGACATGGACCTGGTAGGATTTATAAAGACTTCAGAACGACCAAAATGAAAATCGAGGCTCACGAACTCCCATTTCAAGAGAACTCTCTTCGATGGGTTTCAACGCATCCCAAAATTCAACATTTCAGATTCTGCAAACAGACCAACGTCCCTGAACAGTCTCAGATCCTCATCCGATCAACCATTTGCTATTGCACAGAGAGATATGAGTATGAACACTTTGAAATTTCTATTGCTAAATTGAGTCACTTAAGAATCAGCCGATTTCTCGTATGAAGATCCATTAGGTGGAGGTCCGGCTCGACCGAAAACTGGAGCGAAAGCAAGTAAACGAGAGGATAGCTTTGAAGAATTGGATGATTCAATGTTACCGCAATAGTCCCATTCAATTTGAAAATTTCAAGCTTACACGAAATATTGTGACAGAAAATTTCATTCGCCTAAACTTTTATACCATTAGTATAGCACGAGTATTTCAATATTTTCTTTCAAATCACCAATAAAGTTTTTGTTCTGTTTAAAAATTCAAAATCTCTTCTCCAAGAAGAGGAAGGGTTTTGCCACTCCACGATAGGAAGTGGGTACTTATGCGTTTGTTGCAATTTTTGGGCAGAATTCGCGAAACGATTTACGCCTTTCTTCGAGCTGCTCGGGAATAGAGAAAAGGCCACTTCAGAGTTCAAAAAGGACTGGGCTTGGGGAGGCGCTTCTAGTCTACTTTTAAAGGGGGCGTTTTCTTCGGGATTTCAGGTTTACTATCGATAGAGTATCGGAAATGTTCAATTATTAACCTTAGCATGGTCGCTTTTTCACTCAAAATAGGAAAAACTATCTATCTGATAAAAGTTAGCGAATTTACTTTCTATTTGAACTCGAACAGTTTAGATTACCGAAGATTTAGCAAATAGATGTGCTGTACATTTTTAAAAAGGTGGATTTCCAACTTTCTAAATTCTCAATGTTTGCAGTAGTTTTCGTCAACCTTTATCACGAGTCCACAACACAGCTATGGCAGCTAGTCTTATGCCGAATTACCCGTCTCGATTTCAGCCCCGTTTCCCAGTTTGCCTCACCTCTGCCCTTTCGACGTGTCTCTCGAGTATCTACAAACCGATCCCTTGCGTTGACGCGATTCGTTCCCTTCCTCTGTCCTCTGTCCTTTGTCATTGGCTTCAGGCCCTCAGACGCGGATTTCACCTCGAACCAAACTCTCCAATTCTCACACACGTATTGTATTTCGTCCGCCTTATTTTCTCGCTTCTCGACCCTTTGTCCCAGTTTTCTTCTTCCTTCTGCAAAAGATCTACTGCTCTCTGCTCTCAATTTTGTGCTCACATAATATCGAAAGTTTTGTTTCTTCTGGTTCAGCTCTTCACATTCTCACATTGATTATCAATTTTTCCGCTTTATATTTTAGAAATTTATAACCTTACGTAATAGTATGAATTATTGGGAAAGACTAAAGACGTTTCAACTCCTTCGCTCATTATTCCTTAAAGTTGAGGATTTGCATTGTTGTCCTTTCATGTCCTTCATTGTTTTATGTTTCAGTGCAGACGATTTTCAACAGGCCGAATGACTCTTGAATTGCTCACTGCGCCCCACACAACAAATTGCGTTATCCTTGCTCTCGCGACAGCGGCGAGATGCATCGATGGAAAGTGTAGACTGGAGAGAAGAAGTACGGGCTGAAAAGTTGAAGAGAGGGACAGAGCAATGGCATTTTCGGCCCCTTCGAAAGAGCGCGAGTTCCGTTATTTTGGCAACTAGCAACAAAAAGAAGAGGAGCGTTTGTGAATTCATTCATGGAGACGAGAAGAGGTGCGATTAGTCGACTGAAAAATGTCTGCTCATACGTCTTTCGGCTCCTAGAAATGAGCCGAAAGCAGGCATGTTCGCAAAAATTTCCGTGAAAAAGAGTGTTTATTTTCAATTTTCAGTTTAAACTTTCTTGAATAGATGAATGTTGTCATACTTCATGTTCTTTTAGTCGCATTTGCTTCAGAATAGTCTTTTATTTCCATGATCAGTCCTAAGCTTATGATCATTGTTGCTAAAAATTGCTCGAATCTTGCATTTCTTTGATTGCGTTGATTCAGCGGATCGTGTCCCTCTCCCAATCGACTCTGATCGCCTGTCATAATTCGCAGTGTGAGGCGTCACTCAAGTCCCTGTCTTGTCTTCGTCTTGTCTCTCTGTCCCTTTCCTCCCCTCTCGTAGCTCATCTCCTCTCATCTATTCGTCAATCTTCTTGTCGATCAGTCCAATATTTATGATGATAGATTGATGCTTCTCTCTACTATAACAGCATGTTAGAAAAATTTAATCTCCACATTTCGTTTTATTGCTTGTTTTGAAAGCTCTTTTAATCTAACTTTTTAGCCTAGTCAAATATTTCTGAGGTTTATCTCTTTTGAAGCTTAGCTTTTATGCACTTTGGTTTTCTTCATATTTTAGGTTTTTATCATAAGATAAACGCAGTGTCATTTCAAGGAGCATTCCTGATCGTAGTTTGCACTGAAGCAACTCATAACCCAACAGACATTTCCTCGTGCAAAAATTCATTTCTCTCGAAAATGACTTCTCCTAACAAACTGCAGATGTTCAAAATTAGCATTTTTCCCGGGTTGCACTATGAATAGTCTCCAAGTTTGAGTCGTCAACTCTAGCTTCCTCTTTCAGCTTTGATGACCCGACAATCATGTTCAATTCTGAGATTCTGCTGACCCTCTCATCACTTGACATTCCTCTAGGGAATTCTTGGCTCTGCATATTTCTATCTGTCGATCTCGAAATTCATCTCGTTATTTTGGAAGAAATGTTTCCATTCATTCCTCGAGTCATTTCAGAATGAGAATGGTATTCTCTATGTGATCTCGAGTCGATCATTCAAATGGAGCCGCCATCGACATCTTCGGGCAGCTCAAATTCGAAGCCGCCTGCAGTGGCTCTGCTCTGCAGAGGTGCATTCGATCCACCTACCTTTGCCCACTTTAGGATGTTTGGTAAGACGTTACACTATTTTTATAAACAATTCTTGAAAAAACATTAACTTTCTGCAATATGAAAGAGCGAAGGAAAAATTGAATAGTAAAAACGATAAACTGCATGAATTGTTTATCGTTTGAATTTCTTGAGAATTTTCAGAAAGAGCTCGAGATTTCATCGAACGAACGTTGAGTTGGCGAGTTGTTGAAGGAGTCATGAGCCCTTGCAATGATTTGGAGATTGGCGTCAATCGGACTACGGCTCATCACAGATTCAAAATGGTTGAGATGGCAACAAGGAATAGCTATTGGATCAGGTCTTTTATCTTTTATAAATAATTTTTTTCCAAGTGAAGATCAGCTTTACAAGAAGCTCTTTGATTTTATATCTTTCTTTTAGTTTATCTTATCTTTGATCAGTCATCAGTTATTGCATTTAATCCTCCCTTGCTTTTCTATTTGCAAATGACACATGTTCTTATCACGAGAATCAGTTTGCGGAGATAAATTATCTATGATGGATCAACGAGGGTGGAAATGGGAAGGAGAGTTAGAGAATTTAGATGTGGAGATCTGGAATGCTATCAGAAAACGAGCATCTGTCCGAGTGAAGTCTGGAAGAACTACCAGAGAGAGTTGTCAGCCAAACATGGGTGCAATGTCAAGGTGCTGCTGTTGTGTGGCAGCAATATGATTGAAACATTTGGCAAGGCGGAGTACAACAAGACAGGGCATTGGACATTTGAAGAGGTTGGATAAGTTGATAATTTATTGGGATACACTATTTTGACTGTGTGGAAATAAAGAAGATGAAGAAAGCATTAATAAGGAGGAGTTTTCTATGCTGTCAAGAATTGCAAAAAAAAATCATTAATTCTTCGAAGATGGCTTTTCTTAATTTAGCTAGAAGAATTACTGAAAGCTGGAGGCTTGATAGCCATGAGAAGGCCGAGATGCAAAGCTGCAAGAACCATCTACAGCATCGATGTATTGAGAAGGAATCAAGTTGGTTAAGTCTTGCTCTTTAGAAAATGCACAATTTTAGAAAAACATCTTCTTGATAGAAGACGAGACTTTTCCGAATGATATTTGCTCGATAAGAATCCGGTAAACTCCGACATAATTTATTTATCTTGCAATATGAAAATTTTAAGATAGCGAAATTACATGTAATTTTTCTAGCATATCTCATATCATATAAAAATACTACCGTTTAAATTTTTTTTAGCATTTTGCAATCAGTTAGTTATTTTGATTATTGATCTTCATTCTTTCAGAACAGCGATTCGTCGTGGCGAGTCGGTGAAATATTGCTTGAACGACGAAGTGATCAATTACATTTCCGAGCATGATTTGTACCAAAATACGAGGCAATTCACATGATGAAGCATTGCAACCAAAAATTTGTCGATTTGCAGGCGATTCAACTTTGCCCGAGACATTCTGCCGAGTTCCTCGAGCACTTCATCCACTCCCACATCAATCTCTGCCCGAATCGAACAGACCAAATCCGAGCCATCGCCTCTTTCGTCTAATCGACCGTTGAAGTACCGCATTACGAATATCAGTCCGAGTCAGATAGTGTAAGTCAAGGAGTATTCTATTTTAAATGCATTCTGCAAACTACATGCCATCAAAGCATGAAAACGCAGAACGGATACATGACATCTCTCTAGTCTGCACTATGCAATGTTTCATGTTTTAATCTTTTAGATACGCTGTTTCAAAATAGCCTTGACTTTTTGAAAATTGTGATTTTCAGATCTACAAAGATAAGCGTCTCGGCCTGTGTGCCCGTTCCGCCAATTCGTAATTCATCTGAAGGGCGAAGTCAACAGTACAAAGAAAATCTGCATTTGCAACTGGAAGAGCATCAAAAACAACTGCTCAAACACATTCAAATCGACCAGCCAATAGAGGAGAAAATGAAAGAAACGGAGAAGGAAGGCAGTAGCAGTCGCGAGTCGTCAGAAGAGGGCATTTCGAAGAAACTCGACGATGTGAAGGGAGTCTCTGTGGAGAGAGACGCGCCGCCAGAATATGCGGTCATTAGGAAGAGTGGACGAAGCAACAAACCATTGAGAGAGGTAAGTTAATTTTTTCCTGAAAGACAGCCTTTTCCAAAATCTTCAAGTTATATCGTTCATAAACGCTCAAAGACAATATCACTCATAGGCAGGATCTCAATTTTCAATGCTTCGAATCTCAACTTCTGGAGGTATCAAATACAGAATTTCGAAGTCGAAGATAAACTCTTGTCCATCCTTTCTTTGAATTTATCAAATTATCACACTCCTTCTCAAAATTCCTAAATTCAGGAAATGACGATGCTAGAACCAATCAAGAAGACGCCAAAAAAAATTCCTAGAGAGCCTCTCAAACCGGTAAAATCTAATTAGCTCCTCACACAAAAAGGAATGAATATCCCTATTGCAGATATCGCAGTCCATGGAATTCACGGAGACAAGACGCGATACTTCCATTGTGGAGCATTTGGAGAGTCCCTATGATAATGTGCCATCGTTGGGTAAGTCATGGTTTTTAGGTTACTAGTATTCTGAAAAAAAATCATCACTGTTGTATACATTCCACCGAAATACTGAAATTAGCATATTTTCTATATTTGAATTTTTTCGAAAATCTATTGATCTTCATATTTCAGATGAATTACTTCTGGCTAGTACTTCTTGGGCAGAATATATGGACAAATGCAATACTTCGAATCAAATGAAGTACCAAGGTTTGGTGAAATTAGTTATGAAAAATTTGTAACGTTTCAGAATATCAATCTGACGAGCATGAGCAATACATCAAAGACATTGGCTATCCAAGTCAGATGTCTGAATCGACCAGAGCAGTGGATTCTCCAAAAGGGAAGAAAAAGCGAAGTTGGTTCTTCATGCGAAGTAAAAGTCTCAAGGTTAGTAGACTTGGAAAATTGCCAAGGCTCAGAAAAATTGTAGGAGCCATCTTCCAAAGCTTCAACCCCATCAGAAGATGAAAGTCTCATCAGAATTTGCGGCGCCGACCGAAGGAATCAAAATCAGACTTCGCCTGAGATCCTCTGGAGGAAGATCAGCAAGTCTATGCATTGGGACAAGAGGCGAGAATGTTGAAATGTCAACAATTCATCCAGAATTTTCAGCTACAAAGAGTCTCCAAAGAAAGAGAAACATACTGTTGCACCACCACCAAGAAAGGAATCAGGCAGTAAAGTTACGAGATTCTTCCAGAATAACAATACCAAGTCTGCAGATAATATTCATAGGGTAGGAAAGTCGTGTCAACTTGAAAATAGCGTGGCTTCTTGACAATATGAAATGAATTAACTCGAATATGTCGTCTTGCCTTTTCTTTCTTGTTGAATAGTCATATGGACTTCGAAGCATCAAAATGGCGTGCATTTGAAAAGCTATGGCATTTAGCTAACAACTCCAATCGCTCCCTATTGCGATCCAATGAGTGTCTCCTGCTGTGATGAATCAGGAGGCGTCACACTGCGATTCAGAAGGTATCGTCTCTCAGCCACTCCAGAAACTACCGTATAACATTTTGACAAAGCAAACGAATTCCTCACAGAGCTTTTAGTCATTCTTCTTTTCGAGTCTTTCAATTTAGGATTTTTATTTGATGTCTTTTTCCTATTTGAAATTTGAATAAAATATTTTGTAAAGAAATTTAGTATCGATGATTTTCTTTGAGTGTGTACATCTCAATGCAAAGCTATATTTCCTTCTCGCTCTCTCTTTACGACGCAACTTCCTCGTGAAAAGAGACATTTCGTTCGTGATTGAATGTGGACTTTTTTCAACTTTTTGATTTTTCGTGGAATAGTTTTGCTCGATTTTAGAATCGTCAGGTGAAGAACGTTAGAGAAGAGACGAAGCCAGCCGACGAAGCAGACGACGGGCAGTAGGAGGGGGGCTGCAGACGAGTGCAAGGAGTTCGTTCGACGACTGTGCAGCGGTTCTCTTCGAGCAGGTACTTTTTCAAATTAATTTTCTTTCGTAAAGAATAAATTCAATGATTTCTTAAGATTGTCAAAAAAAATAATATGAACTTTGAATTGTGTATGTGTATAATTTGTAACTTGAACTTATCAGTGATAACCATGATGCAATTTTGATCATTTTTGAACTTGTGGAAACCAATGAAATTTCAAAATTCAGCCATCGAGTTTCACTCACGAATGGGCCTTTTCTCGCACCTCATCGCGCTATGCGTTGGCGCCTATGGAGGCGTCTACTTCGCACAAAATTATGAGGTTTATCTATTTGTTGTCATTTATTTAGAAAATTATGGAACTTTTTGTGGGCAGGTAGTCTTATCAAATCCTCACCCTTTTCAAAAATTATTCATTTCTCATGAAAATAAGTTACAAGAAGAGAAAGAAAAAAAATTTCGCTACAAAAAGATTAGATTTGAATGGGGCTGCTTTCATGAAAAAAGTAAATTAATTTTCATGCTTCAGATTGGCAAAGTTCCCCCGCTCAACGAATTCTACCAGAAGCTAAACGAAATATTGGAGCAGTACAAGAAGGACAAAAAATAGCAGTTTCGAAGAAAATCCCGTGTCCTCAATCCTCTAGGTAAAATCGCCATTTTCCTCGTTTTTCGAAATCTCACTTTCGTGACGACTGTGCTTTACATTTTGCGATAGGTTTTCGTGTCTAGATCATAGAATTTATTATCGTTTTATGAATTATCAGATCAGCACTAATGAAACGGTTCAAATAGTCAATCAACACACACAGACGAGTAATTTTATTGTTGGATGTCAATGAATTTGTCTATTCGCTAGAAATTTCCAATAAACTTATTTTAAAATATTCAGTAGCAATTTCCTGCATGAATGTCAATTTTGGCGTGGATTCTTTCTTTGCTTATCTTTATGCATTTCGCATCTTTCTTTCTGCCTCATTCTTTCTTCCTTTTGCATGTGCCATGCTTCAAGTTATCGATTATTCGGCTTTTGCCTGAGGCGGCTCTTGCACCCAAGTCATTGCGAGAGACAAAACACCATTACGGATATTTTGGCTATTTCTACTTTTTACGAATCTTTAAATGAATGAGTAATGGAAGCAAACATGGCAGCTGGAAGAGCCGATTCTAACCTGGAAGATTTCCGGGTCCGAGCCAATCAAGGACAATGCCCACGTGAGTAATTCATTCACTTTAGCAGAATTTTCTGTCGAGAAATTTCGTAATGCAGAAATGTCATTGAAAGTGTAAAATGTCTCCATCTTTTCAAATCTCTAACCATGACATGAAAGACACGCACTTTACAATGGCTGTTTGAAAGGATTAGCGTATTTTCCAATTTAGGCGACTGGGAATGGCCGTGTGAGAACGGAGAATGCATAGCAAGATACGATCGATGCGATGGAATTTCTCAGTGCACGGATGGGAGCGACGAGTGGAGATGTCAGTACGGTCAACTGCCCGAAGCTGCATTTCAAGCCAATCGACAATTACAGCAAAAAGTTGCGGCTACTGTAGCTCCTACTCAAGCTACAACACTGACAACTGGTATAACTCATCTGGATCTGTACTAAATCCTCTAAATTGGTCCCAAGTTAACTACTCTAGTTAACTCGATCTACTCGGCACTTTGGGAGAGACAGAATTGACCTGATCTGAGACGGGGTTTAGTACGGGGCCGGAGTTTTTTCAAGTTCACAAGCTTGGTATTATTAGATCGGAAAATTGTACATTTGACGAGTCGGCATTAAAATGTAAAAAGGCTGAAAACGACCTTCAGAATCCTATGTCATCCTGACAAAACGTCAACTTTTGACTTGGTTCGTTATATTTTTGGTGCTCGCCATGCTGGTTGTCTATGTGATCAGAAAACGAGCCAGGCGACGGGCTTTGATGAGGAACAGAAGAGGCAACATTCTCGAGGTGAGAGAAACAATGTTGAATTGAAACTAGCCTAATTTTAGCCGGATTCCGACTCCGAAGACGTCCTGATCAGTTCGATGTACGCGTCTTAACTGAATAATTATTGACCATCAACCAATCTTTTGTCTAAATTCATAAGCCAAACCGAATATTACAAAAGCTTATCCAACCATACGGGAGCTGAACACAACACAGAAAGATCTGATCTAAATCTCGGCATTCCAGTGCTCTACTTTGACATTGTGCATTTTTCTCCGCGTTTTTTTCAACCTTCATAAATTTATTGTTTTTAAAAGTTAATTTAAAATAAACTTTGGCAGATAAAAATATACCGTTTTGGAAAGAATTGAATAAGGCTTGAGAAAATGTTAGAGAAAGTAAGGGTACAATTGATCACTCTGAACTCCTGTATTTGTCAACGGCTATATTTATCAATGACACTTCGTCTTATTTCTCTAGTCTCCCTGTTAGAAAATATATACAGCTGTTGACAAATACAAAAGCACAGATTTCTCAAAATTCGACCTGCAAAAATCCACAAATCGACTCGTAAAAATAATAGCACATCGTTTCGAGAGGAAAAGACGACATGCTCTTTTCCTCTCTCAATACGACACGCTATTTTTCTGTGGATCGATTTGCGGGTTTTTGTTGGTCGAGTTTTGGGAAGGCTGGGAGCGGATCACTTTTTGTTCATATTTTACCGGTCAATTTATGGCAGTTGAATTTGTTTCAGCTAGACAGCGCCGGCCTCTTTGAGGAGTTGAGCGAGTTTGCCGCTTTTTGCTCCAGCCGCAGTGTCGTCGCCACCACCGAAGAATTTCTGGCTGATGAATACGCGCGGGACGGAGCGACTGCCCGTCAAATCCTGAGATTTCTTTTGTTCTTATTTGGGAATTTTGAAAGTAGAGAATTTCAGAATAACAATAGAAACGATCGTGAACTTTGTCTCATTTCAAAGATAGTGATTTTTTTTTAACTTCTTCCTCTAGCATACAGAATTTTGCAGTGCGGAGAATGAGTCAATTTTTTCTTTAGAAAAGATCGTATTGTCTGCCTTCTCATTCTAACATTATTTCGTCGTTTTGACTGGCTGTCAATGACGAATTGCAATTATTCATAAACTCTAATGTGTTCACTTACTAAGAAATTATTCAATTTAAAAATTTCTAAGATCATACGATCAGAGTAAGACTCAATGCGCTTTAATGATTTCTGCAAGTGAATGCACACGGCGTTCCGCCTTGCTGCTCACTTTTCTTCATCTGCGTTTTCAAACCGACCTTGAGCAGGGCTGGCCAAAGATTCAAATTTTAAAAACTTCAAATCAAAGACAAAGTTTCGTCTAGCCCTGACCTTGAGATAGTCCTGAATCTTTTCACAGTCGGGATTGTCTTCGATCTCGACCCACTTCATCGTTCCTTCCTTCAGGTTTTGCGACTCCAGTGCGTTCCTAGCCTGAAATAAATACAAATAATTCGATCAGAAGTAAAATCGAGATGTGCATTCAAATTCTACAACGTCACAATTTGAATTGATGGAATTCAGAGTTGGGGTTGATTGGAGGGGCCTCCTGTCAAATTTACTATTTTTAAAAAAATCCTGTACTTCCTCGAATGAAAGTCTGGCTAATTATACAGAAACCATATGAGCGTGCCTTTCTTCTTCTCAACTGATTTTTCAAGTTGTGAAATTGTTAACTTTCTAGTTCATCAGAACTGTTCGAGATTCCGATTTTAGACCATTGAAAATTTTAACTCCGATTCCAAATTTTTCAAAATCAAACTCCGAACAGTCCTGTAAATCACCCAGAAATGCAGACCTTATGACAGTAGGGGCAGTAGGACTTGCTGAAGACGGCCACTTTGTTCGACTGAATGATGCCGTCCACGAACGCCTTCACGTTGCTCATCTTCTGATGCTGAAAAATAAAATTTAACGACCAGGAAAAATCATCGACAAGAAGAGGCGAAGTGAAAATTAAGTTGAAAAAGCAGAATGGGAAAAATAGCGAGTGAAAAAAGAGGGTGAAAAGAAAGAAAGAAGAAATAATGAATGGAGAGCGAGAGACGAAAAGAAAAGGACGAAAATTGGCAAAGTAGTTGAATTCGTTGCTTCTGTATTTCCGTTTAATGTTTTTTTTTCAGTTAAAATTTTTGATTCTTTTTCTTTTTAGTGTGAATGAGTGCGAAGGACTACATTCGGTTGACGGTGAAGAAGTACCGCAACAAGGTCCTACCGAAGATCGACAGACCGTGGCGACCTAGAGTCATCGCTTGGGCTGGACCGGCTGCATTTTATCCCAACAGGTCATGATTTCGGAACTTCAATAAAAAATGGTTGAAAACTCAATTTTCAAGAGTTAAAGTCAAAAATGTGACGCCGACGAAGTCGAGAACATCCCGAATTTCACTTGTTGAATCGGAATTCCAACATTCATGATTTCGACAAGAATTAGTTGAACAATTGCAGATTCTACGAGAAGGACTCATGGTACAAGGCGCGAATCGACAAGCCGGAGAGATACCCCAAGTTGCACGTCATCGAGCCAACCGACTTCTATCGGCCACTTGCGGAAGTCCTTGCAAAAGGTTTTCTGCTTTATCCACTACAAAACTGACGAACTGAATGAATTTCAGAAGAAATCGAACGAATTGACATCGGATTCAAGCCGGTCGAAAGTGAAGATGCCAAGAAGGAGCAGAAGAAGCTCGACATGGCAGACATGGAGCATCTGTCCAGGAACCTGAAGCTGATGGTCGACTTCGACAAGATCCCGTTCGAACAGCGACTCGTCTTCGAGCACTACGGACTTTTCGATGATTTGTTTGGAAGAGGTATGTGAGTATGCGAATCAAGGAACCTGCAAAACGACGCCAAGTTGTCGCTCCAACTTCAATTCCACTTGCATATCATCTTCCTGTAATCTTCCCTCACTTTTTGCACTCTACACCCACTTGTAATCTCCATGCAGATTCTGTATAAGGCACTGATTATGCAAGAAGTAGATGGAGACTACAAATGACTGCAGATTGAGATCTCGAAATTCCTTACATTATAAAACCCTAAAAATCCAAATCCAACTCACTCCAACTGCAAGTTGAAATGGAGTGAGTTAAAGTTGAAAATTAAATTCAACATTCTTCCATTGAGCAACTATCAATTTTACAAAGTAATCATCATTCAATTCATTTAGGAGTCTACTTCGAGAGTGTGCAAGGCCTGGACATTGCATTCGGAGACCACCCAGTCTGCTCAGGCAACATGATCACGCCTGCCAACTTGAATGACCCTCCACAGGTTTCGTAAATTGTCAAAGTCTAATTTTCTCTTTTTCAGGTTTCAATCGAGTCAATCCGAAAGGGCGAATTTAATACGCTGGTGATGGTGAATTTGGATGGGAACGCGACTGAAGCAAAGGGAGAGATGTTCCAATGGATGATTACAAACATTCCTGATGGAGAGGGAGTCGAGAAGGGAGATGAGGTTAGACAATATTTTTCTTTGAAAATTAACAACATTATGCAAGTAGTTCTTTCAAGACATGACAAGAAAAATAGCGTTTGATTGAACAGTACTCATTTCAAGTTACTAAAAACTCTAACACTCACTAATAAAATGGAAATAATCGCAGATGAATAAAATAAAGCAAGTTTTCAGCTGATTCCTTACCTCAAGCCACTTCCCTTCTGCGGCACTGGTTTTCATCGTATCGCCTTCGTTATGTTCCGACACACAGAGAAAATCAACTTGCCATCTAAGGGGTAACATCTTCAATGATTCATCAAGTTAAAAGAACTACAAGGGAAAATTGGAGATATTCTTGTCCAGACTTGTAAATTTCAGACCCGCGCGTACCGCATGAACGAGATAGCGTATCTTATTGAGAGGAAAAGAACATGTATTATTTTTGTCTCTCAAAACACTCGCTCATACGGACACACGCGGGTTTGAAAATTTACAACGTTTGTTCTTCTCGTTGAACTCCATAATTCAGTTCCGACATCCCGTCTCGAATCCAGTCATTCTCAACGCTCTACAAGGACAACGAGCAAGTGCTGACTCCGTCTGCAATGCGCTTCTTCCAGTGCGAATACGACAATTCTGTCAAGGAGAAGCTGCACGAAATGGGTGACATTTATAAGATTATTGCTTGAATGCACTGCCCTTGAAATAACACGCAGTTTGAAGGTCTGAAATCGCCCATCTTCAAGTACGAGTATCGCGAGGCGCTCAAACCCATGCAGTACGAGTTTCCCATGGAACCACATCCATTCGATCTGTATGAGTATTTCACTTTTTATCTCGACTATTTGGAAAGCACATAGCATCATGAATCGAGACATGAATGAAAGGAATAGTCGAAAATGTCGGAACATCGCAACTTGGCTAGCGAAATAGTATGCAAAGGTAGAAGATGCTTGGTTAAGACACTCTTACTTTTACATTCTATCTTTCCAAATTGTGACATTGCGATGTTTCGACATTTTCAAATTGCCAGCAAAATGAAAATGAATTAGTTGGTGGTAAAGCTATAGTAGGGAAATATTCCGCTATCAGATTTAGGCAGAGTTTAAGTTAGAACTTTCATACGATCCCTCTCAAATCAACATGCTATTGTAGAATTTGATTGTGGGCCCCCTTATTCTTGAAAATTCTATGTAGCATTTTTTATCTATTAATCCTCTCTCTTATAATTCTGAGGTCTGCCTGGAAATATGCCTAGGTCTGTTCATCGTGTCTCGTGTCATGATGTGTTCACGATTTCCAAGCTGTCTTTACTTTGTGTCGACCCTTATCCGTTTTTAACCTTCTCGTCTTTCCTAACTATTTTGTGTGGCTTTTCTATGTTTTTCGCTGTTTTTTTTCAAAAGATACTTACAGATACTTTGACATGTATCGACCGAGCGACGAAGTGGAACAGGAACGCTTGGAGGAACGACTCCAGGAAGTTGGACTAAAGGATTTCAAGGTCTTTTCTTACTGACTATTCAAATTGCTAAAAATGATTATATCGATCCAAGAACAAAATTGTAAAAATCAAATTCCAAATGAAATTTAACTCACAATTTTGTTACACACTACAGAATTGTTTTCAGAGAAAGCCCTATTTGGACGCGAACTACATGGAGAATCGAGTGAACATGACGTTCTGGGAGCACAGACGACTTTTACAGAGACAGGGTCGGCTCGCGAGGAATCTGCCTCATTCTTAAATTAGTCACTTTTCTATTGAACATTTTCTAGTAGATTAGGGAGACATTTTTGACTGTTACGGAGTGAAAATTGTTGGAAATAAATATTTGTTCAAATTTATTAAATTCTCATAGGTTCAGGTAGAGAGCTCAACTCTGTCTGTCTTTTAGTCTTTTTGTTGTGTTGCTAACACTCTGCTACTGCTGCCATTCTGTGTCTTTCTATCTTACACAACGACCACGCACTATGCGAGAAAGATAAAGATAGAGGAGAGGAAAGACGGAAAGAAGTCTGCTCCGAATAGATCCGATCCTCTATTGATGAGTTGCCAGAGAAAGAAAGATAGAAAATTTTGCCGAAGACACGGCTTTCGCCATTCGTCTCTCTCTTCTCGATCACGGAAATTTTTCGAAAAAATCGATGTCCCGACAGCTTTTCGCTCATCTCTTTGCTATCTGTTTTTGTTGTTCATGTGATGTGCTGCATTTTCATCATACACACCCTTCGAAAGGAATGAATTTTAGATATGACTAAATTTCGTGCCATCTTTTTCTGACGTAGCTCCTCACAAATAGCTTGTCTTATCATCACTTATGCATGCTATTGAACTCAGCTGCGTACATATTTCTAGTTTCCAAGTACTGTCTCGTACCGTTCGAACCGATAAAAACAAGCTGCCTGGAAAAATAAGCAGTGCTGCTGAATTTCGTTGTGTGCGCGCATTTTCATGGCTCGTCAATCTCCCATCCACTTCCCCTCCTCGAATCACATACTCTTTCGTTGTTTGCACACTCTCTCATAATTCAACTATAGACCCTCTGGGACTAGGACCCCTTCTTCCTTTTTTCTTTCACTTCCTTTCACGCTGTCTGAGTCTTTCAGTTTCCCTCTCCCCTATTTTTTGGGCTTGTCGTTGTGCTTGCGCATTCTGCACAGCCGTCTTCATCCGTAGCGTGTCATTTTGCCAGCGGCTCTTTTCGCGTCCCTCTTTTCGGTCTAATTCCTCTCGGCTTCTCGTGCTATTTCGTGATTTCCTTCTTTGGGCAGTGACTCCAACTCGAGCAGAGAGTGCAGCGGCAGAGGAAGACAGAAACAGCAGTGTTTGGCAGCCCTCTGCAGGGCGCACAGCTCATTGTCGAGGAGTTTAATTCGACAGACGTTCGTCTTCTCGGCTCAATTTTATCCTCAAATATGGCTCCTCTCAAAGTCTACGTCGCCAGTGTCACTTCCAATCCAGAGGTCAGTCTTCATCAATTTTGAATCAGTCACCGCAAGATGTATCAAATTTTTGACAATTCATATACATAAATCTCTCTTCAAGATCGAGGCTTTGAACTACTTCTTTCCTCTTAGGAGCTTGACTTCAATAATAATATTTATGAAATCGAAAAAAAAATTATCCTAAATGCTCAGATGAAAAGTCCTTGAACTTGTCAATTTGACCAATTTTTCACATATCCCGTAACGCCTCGAAATTCCCAATTCAACGAAATTCGACTTGATAATTGCTTCACAAAGGTACTCTTTTCTCACACATTTTCAATGTCCTCTCGAATATTTCAGCGAGGGGAGAAAAGGCTGAGCAAAATTCATTGCATTGCATGACTGCAGAGCTCTGTTTATTTTCGAATTGGCGAAAAGGATAGAGAAAAGAAGAGAAGCTAAATGACAATGGAGAGAATGCAGAATGAGAATGGGAGACTAACTGCTTGATGCATTGAAGCGGAGAAATCGATGCTCGCGCATGGAACACGCAGATTGGAGATGTCAATCGGGTTAGAAATGTGTGCTCGTGACATGAAAAATGCATTTTATAGCATAAGCCGATGAATAAAATTGGTTTTCGAGGCTTCTTCGAATCAAAATTGATCTTTCTTCTCAGACTAAATGAACCTCTGCCTACTAAGCGATATTTCAAATGATTAGAAACTTGAGATAATTGACATAAGAAATTGGCCAAGAATAGATCATTTTTACAGATCCGAAAACGAGTGCAACGCACTCTCATGCTGCTCGATGCGCTTGGTATTCCATTCGACTCTATCGATATCACTAAGCCGGAAAAGATTGACGACCGAAATTTTATGAAAGAAAATGCGAAGAAAGAAGGGACAACTAAACCGCCTCTACCACCACAATTCTTCTACAACGATGAGTATCTTGGGGTAAAAAGCTTGAACGAATTTTTTTACTAGATGATTAATTTCAGGGCTATGAAGATTTTGAGGATAGCGTTGAAACTGACAATATCACCGAATTCCTACGACTTATACCAAATTCTTTGGTGAGTCATTGCTGCGTTCGCATTTTATTTTTAAACAAACATAACATTTAACATATTTTGATTTGGGTGAATTCTTTACACAACATATTTAATTCAAAGTTTCTGGCTATGTTTTATAAACCTAACTGATTTTGCATACTGTTGACAGTGACAAATGGATATTAAATGTGAGTTCGAAGAATCTCAAGAAAGAATATATTCCGATTCAAACACTTTTAAGAGTTCACTTTAACTAGTCACTGTTGGCAAACTTCGACGATTATTATTTTGAATTATGAGTTTAGAAATTCAAACGCTGCTTACCTAACAACAGTAACAAGGAGACTGGTGAGATTACTAATCTGTTATGTTGTTTTTGTTTTGAGTTTTCAACTCAACTCAATAAAGACTTCAAAATATGACGAAAGAATATTTTCAGCCCGAGGAACCACCGCCCACTGAACCAGAAGAGCCCGCTGCCACTAAATCACAAGACGAGGTACGTCCCTATGAAATTTAGTATTAATATCAGCACTGACCGCTACCTTTCATTCGTATGTCGACTAAAATTACATTATTCATTCTCGATTACATTAACTAAACAATTTAGTCAGCATTACGAATCACTTGTATAAACTTTCCACTATCAAACAGCCTGTCTTCACTCTCACTCAATGCAGCATGCAAACTTTCAAACTCTTTCACACATTTCACGCACGAAAATCATTAGAACACGCACGGCGAATGCTCGCATGAAGATCACATAAAGTCAGGCGCTTCGTTATTACAAAAACGATCTATGCGCATATTGTAAATGTAGAATGAATGTTATGAGCTAATTGTGATTGTATATTGTTTGTGCAGGGCACCAAGAAGGAAGAGGACGAGGAGTACGACGAGGACGAGGAATACGAGGCAGAGGCTGAAGACGAGGGCTATGCCGGAGAGGAGGAAGTCGCTGAAGAAGAGCAAGAACCTGAACCACCAAAGAAGGATGCAAAATTAACAGCAAAACCAGATTCAAAATCAAAGGACAGTAAAACAGTTCCAAGCAAGGATGGAAAACCTGTTGCCAGCTCAGCTGATAAAAAGACGACAAGCTCGACAGATAAAAAACCTGCTAGCTCCACTGATAAAAAGTCGGCAACTACAACTGATAAGAAACCGGCTAGTTCGACCGATAAAAAGCCGGCAACTACAACTGATAAAAAACCTGCTAGCTCCACTGATAAAAAGCCGGCAAGTACAACTGATAAAAAGCCGGCAAGTACGACTGATAAGAAATCGGCAAGTACGGCTGATAAGAAGCCGGCAAGTACGACTGATAAGAAACCGGCTAGTTCGACCGATAAGAAACCGGCCAGCTCTACCGATAAAAAACCAGCAAGTACAGCTGATAAGAAACCGGCTAGTTCGACCGATAAGAAACCTGCTAGTTCGACCGATAAGAAACCTGCTAGCTCTACCGATAAAAAACCAGCAAGTACAGCTGATAAGAAACCGGCCAGCTCTACCGATAAAAAACCAGCAAGTGCAACTGATAAGAAACCGGCTAGTTCGACCGATAAAAAGCCGGCTAGTTCGACCGATAAGAAGCCGGCAAGTACGACTGATAAGAAATCGGCAAGTTCGACCGATAAGAAGCCGGCAAGTACGACTGATAAGAAGCCGGCAAGTACGACTGATAAGAAACCGGCAAGTACGGCTGATAAGAAGCCGGCTAGTTCGACCGATAAAAAGCCGGCCAGCTCTACCGATAAAAAGCCGGCCAGCTCTACCGATAAAAAACCGGCCAGCTCTA
>LIAE01006778.1:84087-113592 GCA_002287525.1 Diploscapter pachys | reverse complement strand
TTTATTCAGGTTTTAATAGATGAAAAATGGCAAACAGGACCTGCTTTTCCTCTTCCAATTAAATATGCTAAAACAATAATATGCAATAGAATTTTATACGGTCACATTGTAGCATATTCATTATTGTAATTGTGGATCTTTAGTCATTGATGGCTGGGAGAGCAGAAAGATATATCGATTATCAAACGATGAACGGAAATGGATTGAAATTGGAGAGATTCCAGAAGGACGAGGTTCTTTTGGAGTTGCATCGCTAAATGGAAGAATTTACATAACTGGAGGATACTGGTCGTTAATTTTATATAATAAAATGTATCATTACATATTTAGTAATAGTGTATTAAAATCCTGTCTGTGTTTTGACCCCTCAGCTCCAGTTGACAGTCGAATCTCTCGAATCACTGATATGAATTATGCAAGAGAGGATAATGCTCTTGTTGTCGCCAACGGAAAATTGTATGCAATCGGAGGGTGAGCTGAGATTTTGCATATCTTTATACCAAATATTTGTTAACCTAGATTTCAAAAAGATGCTATGAAAGATTTTTGTGGTTCAATCGAGGAATACAATCCACAAACGAATAAATGGTATGAAGTGCAAAAATAGTATAAAATAAAGCTTGATTATATTAATCTCAGATTTCATATAGAAATTTCATTCAATAAAATGTGAAGTAATAATTTAATTTCAATGCACATGACACAGACAATTCTCGAAGATATCCAATAAAAACGCTGAACAATTGCAACTGAAATAAATATTCCTTTTAATCAGGCTTGCACAAACTGAACTGAATTTCGAACTGTCTGGAAGTTCAGTTCAGTTGAAGTTCGATTTTTCGAACTTCAGATAGCTCTGGACAAGAGATGGGATAACCGTTCATAAAAAGGGAAAAAGTAAGCATTCAAATGACAAAAAGTAATGCAGTCGGGTGATGTCTGAAAAGACAAGATTTGAAATAGAGCAACGGGTTATCATTTTCTCTCAAATCTGATGTTCAAATCGGAATATGGTAATTTGAGGAGAAACAAATATTGAAAAACTAAACAGAATTTTCCTTCTTAAAATAATGATTTGGAAGTGAGATTTCAAGTATTGACAAAATCGCATAATTCTCAATTAATTTATGCAGAAAAAATGAAAGGTTGTTCTCGACGATGAGCCGGTAAAATTTACCGTGAGGTCATACGGTAGCGAATTTTCTAACTCCTTTCACGCTCTTTTCGTCCTCGTTTCTTTTCGCCCACCCCATTTCTCTCAACTCTTGCTTTCGCTTTCTCACTCCCTCCTCTTTTCACTCAATCTTTTCGCTCTACGTTTACGGGTTCATTTGATAAATCGCGCTCTATGGAATTCTTGTTTTCTTCTTGAAATTTGTTTTTGAATTTTCTCGAGTTGTTGCTATTTTCCCTTTGTTTCGCGATTCTATCGTAATCCTGGAATTTTCTTTAGAAATGGCGCTCGACGTTCGTAAGAAGGTCATGAAGCGCAAGCTCAACAAAATGAAGGAGGTTAGAAAATTAGAAGTTTTTAGGTTCAAATTTTATTTCCTTTTGTATTTTTCCCAAAAAAAATTCGAGAAATACTTTTTTCAAATGCTTTCGAATTTTCAATGAGGATAATTTTTCCCGGGATAAGCCTTGCAAAAATAGTTGTTGAAGCGAAATTTTTGTTGTAATATGAATTTTAAAAGAATCTTGTAGAGCGAGTTTTTGGGGGAATTCAGAATAAG
This sequence comes from Diploscapter pachys, assembly GCA_002287525.1. NCBI lineage: Eukaryota > Metazoa > Nematoda > Chromadorea > Rhabditida > Rhabditidae > Diploscapter > Diploscapter pachys. The sequence continues at coordinate 111,859 of LIAE01006778.1, read as the reverse complement.
CTAATTTTCTTGGAATCCCATTTTTATTCAAATAAACAGGGAAAAGTGCAATTCAGATTTTTAGACGCTTGAAAAATCACTTTTCTTCTAATTTTTGAAAATGGCTGGAATTTTCAGGCTCAAGCTAACAAAAGAAAAAGAGAGGCGGAGAAAAACGGGCAAAACGCGGATCAGCAAAAGCGGATCAAGAAGAGTAGACAAGAGGAGAGTGGAGACGACTCCGAGCAGGAATCCGTCGAGCAACAACACAATCATAAGGTTTGTTACGATCAGAGACTGATCCGCAGCAAATCTTTTAAAATTCCGAAGTGAAAAGTCTCGGATCATCGTTGGCAACGAACTTTTTTTTATAATAATAATTTGGCCTAAAAAATCATCTACATTTAAAAAGTTCAATTTTTAGAAAAAATGACTAAACTTTGCATTTGACAACTTTTTTATTTGATAAAGTAAAGCAAAGAATATGAAGATGATCAGTTTGAAGGGATCTATGATTTTCTATGTCTTGAAATTTCACGATTCACCTGTAGTTTTACAGAAAAAATGTTCGATTTTCAGGGAGAATCTTCTGGAAGTGCGAATGAACACGAGAATGGTCCTTTGGAAGACATGCTGGAAGGGACCGAAGTGGCGTCGTACCTCTCGAATACGAGCTTCGCCTCGCTGAAAGACAAAGTCAACGACCGACTTCTCGCGAACATCGACAAAATGGGCTTCACCTCCATGACCGAGATCCAAGCGAAAAGCATCGCTCCACTTCTGGAGGTAGAAAGATTTTCTTGGGATTAAAAAATCAGCTTTTCTACTATTTCGAAGAATTTGATTGAAATCATATTATTCTTTTGCATTATTTCTTTCGTTCCGAGGTTCTAATTTTTTATTTTCAAATGATCCGAAAGTTTTAAATTCGAAGAAGACATATCTTTGAAAAAATACAACAAAGTTGGAAACTGAAAATTCAGGGCAAAGACGTGTTGGCGTCGGCGAAGACGGGCTCGGGCAAGACGCTGGCCTTCCTCATTCCGGCCATTGAGTTGCTCTACAAGCTGGACTGGAAACAACACTACGGCACTGGCATCGTCATCATCTCCCCGACCAGAGAGCTCTCCATGCAGACCTATGGAGTACTCACTGAGCTGCTCGAAGGCGAGTATTTTATTAAAGAACAGATTCATTGATATCTTGAATTAGAAACCTCGCCGCGGAATTTTTGAAAATGACTGTCATTTTTAATTGTAACGAGACAAATGTTCATAATCTAGATAAATTTTCAAAATTCCTGAGGCGTGTATCTAATAATAATGACTTATTCATGGGTGTGTTTGAAGAGAGGCATTTGGAAGCTGTTGACTTTGAAGAACAAAGTATAAAATTGCATTTCAGGCTCAAGCATTTCTCACGGCCTCATAATGGGCGGCTCGAATCGTAAGGCGGAGACGGAAAAGTTGGTTAAGGTTGGAAAATTTTTAAATCGCAAACAAATGAATTCAACATTTTGCAGGGAGTGACAGTGATGGTGGCGACTCCCGGTCGTCTGCTGGATCACCTGCAGAACACGGAGGACTTCCTCGTGAAGAACATGAAATGCCTCATCATCGACGAAGCGGACAGAATACTCGACATCGGGTTCGAGCTCGAAATGCAGCAGGTCGGAAAAACTGTTCTTAAAAATATTTTTGATGTCAATCATTTTGAAAAAAAAACATGAAGTAATGATAAAAATGAGATGTGGTTGAAGCTTGTGCTCAAGTTCTTTTTCTTTCTGATGTTTTTCAGGAAAAAATGAAATCGAGAAGGAAATAATTCGTTTTTTTCCAGATCCTGAGACACCTGCCCAAGAAAAGACAGACTATGTTATTCTCCGCGACGCATACGACTAAGGTAATTTCAGGAAAATTAAAACTTGGAACATAGATTTTATGGTAAAAATGTGCAAAAATATTTCTTCCAGGTTGATGAACTAGTTAGATTGGCGCTGCACGCTGATCCCGTGAAGATCTCGGTGGCCGAAAAAAGTGACTTAGCCACGGTTGATGGTCTACAGGTAAAAATCATAATTTATTTTTTAAAAATCAGGAAGTTTCTACATATTTGAAAGTATTGATAGAAACTTGAATGAAAATCGAGACCTGAAGTTTTTGAAAGACATATTGAATTCGTTTCAGCAAGGCTACGTCGTCTGCCCTTCGGACAAGCGATTCCTTCTGCTCTTCACCTTCCTTCGCAAAAACAAGAACAAAAAGGTGAGGATACTGTAATTTCCTACTCAGCAATTGTTTGAAAGAAGGTTTTTAATTTCGAAACTGGTTTTTTTTCCAAATTTCGGCAGCACATTGTGATCGAATAACTTTTTATCAGGAAAAAATATTAGATCCTTTGTAATATTATACTTGACTTGAAATAGGAAGTTTGAAAAAGTGAAATATTCTTTTTCAATTTAGGTGATGGTGTTTTTCTCGTCTTGTCACTCGGTGAAATACCACCAGGAGCTGCTGCAGTACATCGACGTGCCCGTCATGTCGATTCATGTAAGAATTGGGAAATTTGAACGAATTTAGTTTTTGACAACAAAATATCCAATTTGGAAAAAAAACTTAATTTTTCCTATGAAGAAAAGATAGATTTTTCAAAAACGTTTTTTATAAGAAAGTGGAATTTTAGGGCAAGCAAAAGCAGCAGAAGCGTACGACCACGTTCTTCCAATTTTGCGAGGCCGAATCTGGAACTCTGCTTTGCACTGATGTCGCTGCGAGGTGGGAATTTAAACATATTATCTTTTTTATGCAAAATTTGTTTTGAGAGGCCTGGACATTCCCGCAGTGGATTGGATCGTGCAGTACGACCCTCCTGATGAGCCCAGGGAGTACATCCACCGAGTCGGCAGAACGGCCAGAGGCAAGGACGGACGCGGAAATGCGCTGCTCATTTTGCAGGTACGAAATTGCTTTGATTCTCTTAAGAATAATTTTTTTAAAAGTCATACATTTACTGAATTCGTATATTTTTTCTTGGTAAAAATGAAATGTTAAATGGGGTTAATAAATTCATTTCAGCCCGAAGAACTCGGCTTCCTTCGCTACTTGCGGGCTGCTAAAGTCGTGCTTTCCGAAATGGAATTCTCCTGGTCCAAGGTGAGTGGAAAGGGATCAAATTTGAATGAAAAGATCAATTTTGATGAAAACATATTTCCAGATCGCCAACATCCAGACGCAGCTGGAGAACCTGATGTCGAACAACTACTACCTGAACAAGTCTGCGAAGGAGGCCTACAAGAGCTACATCAGGGCATACGATTCTCATTCGCTCAAGGTAATCATTAAAAATGAAATTCTTGGTAATAGATCATTTTCCAGGACATTTTCGATGTGAACAAACTGGACCTTATGAAGGTGTGCAAGGCGTTCGGCTTCACGGTGCCGCCCTTCGTCGACCTGCCCATTTCGCACAAACCCAAAGTCGAGATCCGATCCAAGCTGTCCGGGGCCGGATACAGGAAAAAGCAGAAACCCTTCGGGTTCAAGCAGAAGAAGTCGCACCATTAGGCCTAACTCTCCCTTTCCTTTTCTTTTTACCTAGAAATAATTTGAATATTTTTCTGAAAAATTCAAATCACTTCTATGTTTACTTTGGAGAATTTTTGAAATTTTCAAGAATTTCCGCTCTTTTTTACCTGTTCTGAAACATCGTTGATTTGATTTTTATTAGATTTTTGAGGTCAAAATCGAGTTGCCAGCAAATTTTGTCCTCGAAACCTTTAAATTTTCATTGGTTGTTATCGTTTTTGTTGTTGTGAAATGGATATTTTACGCGAAATTTTGCATTTTTGAAACTTCAGACGCTGTTTTTATCAGCGAAGATATCTTAATTTTTCGGTTTTTATTTTGAATTTTTGATAATTTTTAAATCTTCAGTTTATTTTTCAAAATTCAAAAACAAGGAAAAGAGTGAAAATGGCCCGCCCACCGGCTCTGGACAATCTGCTGCGACTGGATGGCTATCTCTGGGACTTTCAGGTAAATTTGAAAAATGAAAAAAAGATTAACGATAAAAAATAAAAGTTCAAATTTTCAGCACGAGATTTGCCGCAGATATGGTGTATTCCAGGAGTACTTGAAGAAGATTGAAGAGGTTTGGATTGAAATTATTCATTTTCAAAACATCTGCTGATAAGTCTTTGCTCAAAATAGTTTCTGAAATTTAAAAGAAAAACTAACAAAATTTTATTTAGTCTTTCACGAAAATAAATGCTGATTTTGTTGGTTTAATATTTCCTTTTTACTTTCTGCAGTGCGGCGGAATGGACGCGTTCACGTCGAGCTACCGCGAGTACGGCTTGCACGTGCAACCCGACAACTCTATTCACGGCCTCGAGTGGTGCCCCGCGGCCGAGAAACTCGCCCTCGTCGGCGATTTCAGTGAGATATTTCAATTTTCTAGAAAATCTTTACTTTTTGCCAGTCAAAAAATTTCAATTTTTAATCATTCGAAAAGTCAAATAGAACTTTAACATTTTGAACAGATCTAGTCTAGAATTTCTACGTCGTACGAATAAAAATCGAAAGAAATTTGCAAAACTTTAAGACTCGTGGAACTGGGACTCGCACCCGTACGAGAAGGGCGAGTTTGGCAAGTGGACCATCAACTTGACCCCCAAAGAGGATGGCTCGCCCGCTATTCCGCACGGCTCCATCATCAAGGTGATTCATTATTTTATCTGGGAAAAGTCGTATTTTCAACTGCTTAAAATAGTTTATGTATTTTCTAGAAAATGATGATTTGTAATTATTTTCTGAGATACTTTAACTGAAAAGGTCTTATTCGATGCCCTTCAAAACTCATGAGTTTAGCATCTTTCTGGAAAATAATGATTTTAACAAATTTCTGAAAGGGTCAACAATTTTAGATCGCGGTCACTACGAATGGCAGCACGAAGCTGAAGCTCTCGCCCTGGGCCACCTACATCACCAGACCCAAAGAAACTTACGTCTACCATCAGGTAAGCATTTTTAAAATGTAATGTAAAGTGACAAGAAATAACTCTTCCTTGAATGGCTTTATTTTGAAAGTAAAAATAGAAAATAAATAAAAGATAAAATTGTATTTCTTTTCGGGATTTTCATCCTTCTAAATTGGGAATTTTGAGGAATTCTACAATCCCTCGGAGCGGTACGTGATGAAGCACGCGAAGCCTGCGCGTCCCGCCTCGCTGCGCATCTACGAGGGCCACGTCGGCATAAGCAGCCCCGAGCCGAAGGTCAATTCCTACAGGGCCTTTGCCGACGACGTCATCCCCAGGATCCACAAGCAGGGTGGGATACTTTGTCATTTTTCAATTCAGATCCTAAAGTTTTGAATTATAAGAAATTTAATACAAGTTGATTTTCATTTTAAGAATTTCACTGGATTTAAAAAATAAAATGTGTGAACTTTTCGAAATTAGACATGGCTTTTAATTTCGTTTTTTTAGGAAAAATAGAAAAATCGTCTTTTTAAAAATGAGACTTTTGCAGGCTACAACGCGATCCAGCTTATGGCGATCATGGAGCACGTCTACTATGCCTCGTTCGGCTACCAGGTCACCAACTTCTTCGCCGCGTCCAGGTACGCACTTTTCCACGGAATCGAGTACTTGTCAAAAATGAGTACTTTTCTTCCAATCCTAAAATATCGTGTAGTAGAAAAGCGCTAATTTCTAAATTTGAAAAGAAGTATTTCATTTTTTGTTGAAATAAATGTTCTCACTTTAAATATTTCGAAGAAGAAAGCTCGATCTGCAACTTTCCAAATTTCAGTCGCTTCGGCACTCCCGACGACCTGAAATATCTCGTGGACAAGGCGCACTCGCTGGGCATCTACATCCTTCTCGATGTAGTCCACTCGCACGCGTCGAAGAACGTCGAGGACGGTCTGAACGAGTGGGACGGCACGCCGGGCAACTACTTCCACTCCAACAGCAGAGGCTTCCACTCGCTCTGGGACTCCAGACTCTTCGACTACACGCAGTAAGTCGCTTTTCCTCACTTTATTACAAAAAGCTTACAATTCGAATAAACGTTCGGCTTTTCAAGGTTGAAATTTTTCAGGAAAAGATCATTCGAAACTTACGTGCTTGAATGAATTGTTTCTTTCGCCAATCTCAAAATTTACAATTTTGAGGATCGAGACGCTGCGTTTCCTGCTGTCGAACCTGCGCTGGTGGGTGGAGGAGTACGGCTTCGACGGGTTCCGATTCGACGGCGTCACCTCGATGATCTACCACTCGCACGGCATGAACGACGACTTCGGCGGTGGCTACCCGATGTACTTCGGCCTCAACGCGGACACCGACTCTCTGGTCTACCTCATGATCGCCAACCACTATCTCCACAACAAGTTCCCGCAAATCACCACCATCGCTGAGGTTGCTAAATTTATTTTTAAAAAATAATTATGAGATCTTTCACTGTTTTAAGTATGGGTATTGGGAATTTTCCTAGATTTGGTTTCAGGTCTTTTTCTATTTTGTTTCATGCAAATCTAACAAAAATTCAGGAGGTTTCCGGAATGCCCGCGCTCTGCAGACCCGTTGACGAAGGCGGACAGGTATTTAAAAACAATTGGCGGAAAGTTTTTAAATTGCAAAATTCCAGGGTTTCGACTACAGACTGGCGATGGCGATCCCGGACATGTGGATCAAGATTCTGAAGCACACGTCGGACGAGGACTGGAAAATCAACGACGTCGTTTTCACGCTCGAGAACAGAAGGTGTGTTTTATTTAGAAGACTAAAATACACCATTTTTATGAATTTCAAGAAAACATTCAAAATTAATTTTTAAAAAAAAGATAGATTTGAAGAACACGTCTTGTGAAAACGACTTGCATTTTTTCCAGATACGGCGAGATGCACGTGGCGTATGCAGAGTCACACGACCAGGCCCTCGTGGGTGACAAGTCCATCGCCTTCTGGCTCATGGACAAGGGTAGGAATTTGTTAAATTCGAAAATATCGTAAATTTCAAAAGGCTGGGAGAGATAGATTGTATTGATGATTGAAGAATCGAATTATTGACCAAAGTGTGCAGAGTTCAAAGTAGAACTGAAAGGATGCGATGATTGAAAAATTCGAATAAAGTGGCTAGTTATAGTCCATCAATAGAAGCTCCCTTCAAAGAGTTGTTTGAAAGTAGAACTCTAGGAACTTGTTTTAGGAGATTTAGGGTATTTTCAAATTTAGATTTCTTTTTTTTCAGAGATGTACGACTTCATGTCGACGATGACACCAATGACGCCGATCATCGACCGCGGTCTGGCCCTCCACAAGATGATCCGCCTGCTCACCATGGGCTTGGGCGGCGAGGCGTGGCTCAACTTCATTGGTTAGTCATTCTTTATTAGCATTATTTATAATAAAAAAATGCCTCTTTAGTAAATTCCGAAAAATAACCTATTCTTTGAATAGAAACTGAGAATTGTATTTTTGAGATTTCTATTTTTGAAACTAATATAAAAATTTCGAAGAAACCTTTCACGGAATATAATTTTGTCGCTAGTTTGATGATAAATGGGTGCGAAGATTGGAATATTTTAAGGAAAGCTCGATTTTTTTTTCAGGAAACGAGTTCGGCCACCCGGAATGGCTCGACTTCCCCCGCATCGGCAACAACGAGTCCTACCACTACGCCAGGAGACAATTCAATTTGGTTTTTTTTTTCTCTTTTACTCAAAAATCACGTTTTTTCAAGATCTCATTCGTTTTTATAACAAAAAACCTAGAAAATGAAGAAAGAATATATTATTTCTTTTATTCTCTGGTCTGAAGAAATGGAAGATGGTATTTTCGGAATTTTTTCATTGTTTTCAAAGATGCCTAAAACGTGAAATTGTTTGATTGATTTCTTTAATTTTTCTCGAAAAAATTTAAAAAATCAGGTGGACGACGACATTCTTCGGTACAAGTTCCTGAACCGCTGGGACGCGGCGATGAACGCACTCGAGGCCAAAACCGGCTGGCTTCACTCTGGACCGGTAATTGTATTCTTTAATTTTTCTAGTTTCAAGGAAATTTATCTTTAATTAGGCGCCATTTTCTGGAATTTTTGTTCGCCGTATTTTTTCTTTCTGAATCTGCTAAAACTCGCCGAAAATGATCATTGTCGAGTAATTTTGGATATTCAATCACTAAAAAATTGAATCCTTACGAATGTTTGTTATTTTTTAATTCTTAAAATTTTCAGGCGTACGTTTCGTGGAAGCACGAGGGCGACAAGGTGGTTGCCTTTGAGAGGGGAGGTCTGTTGTTCGTCTTCAACTTCCACCCGACCAAGAGCTTCCCCGACTACACCATCGGCGTCGAGGAGCCTGGAACGTAAGCCGCGAGAGATTTTTGAATCCTTAAAATTTCGATATTCCAACAGAATTTGTTGTTTTTAGCCTCTTCGAAAGAAGAATTATGTTTATGGAAATGTTGAAATTGATCTTTTTTTTCTCAAGCCATTTTTAGGAAATTTATTTGCTTGACTATAGTTTTGAAATGCGTCAATTAAAAACTCAAATACTAGAAAAGTTCTATTTTAGGGGAAAATTGGATGAAAATAGAGTTTTTGTGATTTTTCAGGTACCACTTGGCGCTGGACAGTGACGCGGAGCAGTTTGGGGGCCACTCACGACTCGCTGGAGACGAGGGCCATCAATCCATCCCCGAGGGATACGCCAACAGGAGGAATCGGGTCATGGTACGGCATTCTTGCATTTTTCAGAAAAGAATGAAAATTGTCTTTTTACTGAAAGAAATAAGCATTTTTGGAATTTGTTCTGTAAATATTATTTTTTGAAAGAAATGTTCAAACTCGATTTTTCCAGCTCTACATCCCGTGCCGCACGGCGCTCGTGTTCCAGAGGAAGTAGAAGAATTTGGTATTCGAGAAAATCAATATGGAGTTCATTTTTATCACTTATTATTTCATTATGACACTTTGCCTACTTTTCTTTGGCACTTAATTTTTCGAGTAGTTGGCTAGTTTTTCCTTTGCATGTTGAGATTTTTAGATAGAGCAAATTTTATTTTTAGATGTTAGATTTCATTTTGTATGTTGAATTTTAGAGGAACCGGTAGAATTATTGATGAGATTTTGCTAGTATTTAGTTTTTAGATCTTGCTGAATTTGGGAGATCCATGAAATAGGAAATAGCCACAAATTCGAAAATCTGATTTTTTCATGGACTTGATTTCCTATGACATGAATTTTCAAAGTTCATTACCTTCTTGCCAATTTGAATAAGTTGATTGCTAAATTAGACGGTTACCGTAAAAGTGCTCAATTATCATGACTAGGTAATTCATTTACAAGAAAAATGCCATAACTACTTGAATTTCCATGATTCCAGACAATTTTATTTTTATCTCGAGATTTTTTTTGTTAAAATTCGGATTTCCGAATATTTTAGTAGATTTTAGAAAATAATAAATAAAATTTTATCTTTCTGTCGCTTTTTAATCTTCAACATTTCAAGAAATGCCTGAAATTGGAATTTCTAGAATGACGATATTTGATAATGGAGATTCGGCAAAATTTTCAAATCGTCATTATCGCTCGATCATCAGTTTTTAGTGATTTGGTAAATTCTAACTCGAAATGTGACGACAGATTTTCGAGCTTTTGCTATTTCGTCATCACTTGTCATTGTCGGGATAGAGTTTTGAAGATTTTCTTCTTTTCCACTCTTGTTTTTCTTTATTCTCTGACAACAATACAGATGACGAAGTTTGTTGTTAAAAAATCATCAAAGTTTTGAACATGATAATATGACCTTCAAAATCTGAACTTCAGGGATTATGGTAATATTGTTTACGAATTCAGAATTCGTACGATGGACGACGAGAGCGGGATTCAGAAGACGTCTGACGACGATTCAAGGTCGATGAGGCGGGAGCTGTTGAGCGCGGCCGAAGCGGTGGACGATCTACACGTGGCGATGCTTATGCAGTCCGCGCAGCTGCACGGATGCGCTCAGGTATGCGAAAATGCTGAAATTTGTTAAAATGTAGTATTTGTAAACAATTTTCGTATTCTTTCTGCTGAAATATTTTTAATTTCATAAGAAAAAAGCAAGCAAAAATGGGAGACTCATGGTAATTCATCGTCGAACTAGTATTTTTCGCATCAAGCCATGCTAGATTATTTTTATCTTGAGCATAACATGCACACAAGTTATAGATCATATGAAAATGATCGAAGTTTTTGCAGGGCTACACTGACTATCTGAAGACGTTGTTGGCCGATCGGGCGAGCTGTGAGCCGGTAGAGATACTATTTCATTATCTTTGAGTTATTTGAATTCCCTTTTTTACTACTTTACAACTTTTTCTCTTAAATAATGACAGAAAATATCGTAAAATAATGTTAGAAATATGGAAATTGTGCAGTGCAGACCATTTTTCCTACACGTGGAAAATGAAGATTCTCATTTGTTGCAGCTGATGAAGCGCCTCAGCAACATCGAGGTGAAGATCGACGAGATGCAGGAGGAAATCGCGAAGAACGCCACCTCGGAGGTCGACGTCCATCTCCTCTGCAGGGACTTCACCGAGGTTGACGCTTACTCAATCTACCGTAATCTCTAATTTGGAATAGCTTCCTTCTCTGAAGAAATATCGAAATTTTTTGGTCTACTTACAATTTTAAGTCGAGTTCCATTTTTATTGATAAACAAATAAGATCGTTTCTTTTATTCTAAAAGTATAAAATCTTCGAATTTCTTGGGGGTCATTATTCAATGGATAAAGATACAAATGAAGTCCAACTCGAAAATTACCTGTAGTTACACCGCCCTTTTGCCACTTCACACTTTGTAATTTCTATCTTCTTTTTCCTTAATATGTTACCAGATAAAAGCTACGATTAGAATTGGAAAAAATCAATAAGTTGGATGTGTTGCAGATGGTTACGATGAAGGATTCGCTGCTCGCCACCGAAGCCAAACTCAAGCCCTTCACCGACAAAATGCGTTTCAGAGACGCGTTCCATCGAACCGCCGCAGGGTGGGTGAACATCCGGTTTTCTAATTCTCCAATTTTAAACCCCGAAATACAATCAAATGCCACTATAATTATCAATCATATTTCAGGCTTTATGCTGAAATGAGTAAAATAGAAATTGTGAAAATTTGAGACCAAATCTCATAACCTGAATTTTCTGCCATCGCTCTTGGTTTTGGAATTGAAACAAGCTTCTTTCCAAAAAATAGTGATTTTTCAACCACGTGGGCATATGTAAGAGAACATGTGCTCTCCCGCTGTTTATCAATTACATTTGATATAATTGGTGTTTTTGATTGAAGCTTCTTGATCCAAAACAGAGTTATCTTAATCTCAAGAAACTTTTACAATGATTTTTGCAGCCTCTATGACAAGTACGCGAGCATGTACCCGTTGCTGAATCGCGCCCGGCACCACCTCGAACACGTCGAGCAAAACCTCGCCAAACACAGCGACGAGGATGTCAAACAGGTAAAAAAAATTTGCTTTTCCAAATTTATACATCTTTTTCGAGATTATTTGTACATCCATAAAAGACTTATGTAAGAGCATACGTGAGAAAAATTCTAAAATTGAGATAAAGTTACTGATATAGTTCCAGGTGATAGCTATGTAATCGAAGGTGCCCTTTCATAGTATCATGTTACCAACCCCTGAAAACCTCGAAATTCATGCGAAGTTGCATATTTTGGGGGTGTCCTATAACTACGTTACGTGCTGTATTTTAGCAACTTATAAATTATAGGAAAAAATTTTTAGGCAATCGAAGCGCTTTCGAGCCTGTGTTTATCGCTGGAGAAGATCGAGCAAATCATCGGACCGAAGTCCGACAAATTCACCGCCCAAATCGCCAACCTCAAAGGCGCGTCCGCGGAACTCACTCGGAGCATCAAGGTGAGGCAAAAATTCTAGTTTTTCTTTCTTTTTATTTGAAACTTACGGCTAGGAAAAATCCTAAATTTGATTCGTGAAAGAGCTATAAAAAAGTGAATTAGGAGGGATTCGGCATTTTTGCGATTATTAAATAGACGATGATATTTTAAAAATTCGTTCATTTTCCGAGTTACAAACGAAAAACCTTTCCATTATTTTCTATTTTTAAATCTTCAGAATGCCTAATGGTTTATTCAAAACAAAGTGCAAGTATGGCGTTGATAGAAGAAAACTTCACTCCCAAAACGGTAATCCACCTCAAAATCATACAAATCGAAACTCTCAATTTCTATAATATATATCGACACAAATTTTTATTCGACAGCAATAAATCAGGACAAAAATCGACTGATAATAATGTAGTTATAATAAGTTAGTGATAAATAATGATAATGCATAATGACAAATACCGTAAATTTTATACACGATTTTGGGTTGATCTTTAAAAATAATCGAAATTAACTTTCTTGAGAAATGACGGCCGAGTTCGGCAGGTCGATCGTGTTTTCCTGGGATTTTCCCATTTCTTCGTCTTCGTCTTCGTCTTTTTCCAAGAGACGCTTTTCCCTAAAATAAGATCTGAGTTTACATAATTTATTCCCTCTAAAATGAAAAATAAAAGTAAAAGACTCACTCATCCAAATAGTCACTGATGGCCCGGTAGCACAAGACGCCAGTCCGCTTGATTCGCTTCACCAATCTGATAATTGCCCTAATTATCGCGGCAATTAACTTGAAAACGCCAATAATTATCGCGAAAACGAAGATAATTATGACGATGGCGATCAGGGCCGTGGCAATACGCCAACTCATGTAGTCCTCTGGCAGGTACTCGTTCGACTGGAAAAAAACAAATTTTTCCGGAATTTAAACATTTCATTGTTTTTCTTTTAGTATAAAATTTTTAAAAAATATATTGAATATTCTTGACCGTTTAGAAATTACCAGATATCAATCGATAATTATGATAAAACCAGAGAAAAAGCGCATTTTCATGAAAGATATTTTCCAACTCACCAAAACCGCAAATTCGAATTTGGCGTTGTGATTCCCGTTGAAAGCCATGCATGTCCAGGTTCCCTCGAGCCACGATCGGTACATCTTGAAGTGAATCGAACGGCCATCAGGTGATAATCTGAAGTCAGATTTTTTTTCTAACTTTTCAGATTTCTTAACATTCTTTTCATCGATTCCATTATTTTTGTAAAAGAATACCACAATTTGAGCTTAAAATTTGTTTATTTTCTAAGTTCTTTAACTTACTCGGTCAAATATCTCGTCTTCCAGCTATTCTTGTACGCTTCGCCGTTGAAATACCTAAATTTAAAAATAATAATAAAAATTTCTAATGCATTTCAAAGATAAAGTATAAAAATATAGGTAGGCCCCGCAAACACTTTTTCATGTCATCAATTTCGGGGCAAAAATCATATATACAAATAGGTCTTGGTGTAACTAATTGTTAGAAATTTACCATTTGTAATATGGTACCGGGGAGCCGATGAGAGGGCACTCCAAAGTGAAGTTGGATTCAAATTGGCGTTCGATGATTTTCTTCGACAAAAACGGTGGAACGACAGGTTGGACCTGAATTTCGAATAATTGATTGCGAAAATAGAATTTTCCGAAAAATATCTAAATTTACCCTCAAAGTAGCAACCGCTTGTCTCTCGTAAGTGCCGTTAGCTCCTGTTTTCTCGTTGTCGTCGAAGCAATAGTACGATCCGGAATCAGATACTTTCAAGGACCTGAATTCGAGAAAATATTTCGAACTCGGCTGATAATTGAATTTTGTGAGGTTAAGTGAAAATAGCATGTTAATAATGGAAAGACTAGGTTATGGGCTGTTTCATGAAACATAATCGTCTGATGTAAACTAATTCCCAATGGTTTTATCGTAAAAAATGCAAATTTTCTTAATAATGGACCAACCTGATTTCGATGGAGAACTTTCTCTGTGATCGATTGACCGTTTCGTACGATAGAACACGTCTTCCATCACGAGAATCTTTTCTCCATTCGACGCTCCTGAATATTACAAGTTCTCATAATTCTATACAATTTTACGTTCAGTAGATAATTTTTCTCGCTTTATGTACCCTTATGGAACTTCTAATCAAAACAATATTTTTATTGGAACATGTTTAACTTTTCTTGTTTTTAGAATATTCGCTAACCAGTTCTGATCGTTGGGCACCGCGCAGGTGAGTGTGAGGCTGTCGCCCTCATAGATCAGGTCGATGTTGTTCTTCGGCGCATCGCGCAGAATCTTCTTCTTCAATTCGTAGCTGATTTCGATAGCGCGACTACTCGATCTTTGATTATAGTAGTTATTACGGGTAGACACGTAGTCGGTCGTCGTTGAGAACTGAATTGAGAAATTTGAGCTTTTTGTTCAACTTGCAAGCAGAATTTTCCCATCTATAACCCAAATAAATGATGTAATTTTAGTGATTTTTGGTGTTGGTAAATCTCATTTCAATATTAAAACCAGAATGTTCGCGGTTCGGTTTGGTTTGGGTTCGAAAACTGCGGCTCTGTTCGGCTCAGGGTACGAAAAATTGAACCACGGACATCCCTAACCTAGGCATAATGGGTCTCAATTTTGATTACAGAATTTCGAAGAATAACATTCGGAAAATTCCTTCCATGAAACATTTCAAGTTCCGAGCTTACTCGTCGTCTCGGGGCTGCGGCGGAACACTTGTAACCGAGGTCGGATGCAATTGGAGACGGATAGGTTCCCTCCCTGTAGTATCCCTGTCGCCAGACGAGGGCGATCTGGCCCGAGCCCTCGATTCGGTCGAAGAACCCGTTGCTATTGTAGTTATTTTCGCGATAGGTGCACGAGTGGCAGACGGTCTGATTGACGTACTGCTCGATGTCCTCGTCGTCCCCCTGCGACTCGTACGTCCAGTAGTAGTTCGAATTCAGCATCTGCTGACGATCACCATACGACGGAGGTGCGATCGTCACGCTGAAATCGGCATTTTTGCAATATTATAGAATTTTGATAAAGCCTTGAGTATCTCTTCAGAAAAGGGGTTCCCATAGGTAAGATACAGGCACGAAAATTTTCCTGTCCATAATCAAAACAGGCAAAAGGTAAGCAAATTTCAAAGTTAGAACATGTACAGGTACAACTTTTCCCCTTTGCGAATTTGGACTTGACTTGGCTTCGCTAGCGAGTTAAGTCG
Source organism: Diploscapter pachys (assembly GCA_002287525.1). Taxonomy (NCBI): domain Eukaryota; kingdom Metazoa; phylum Nematoda; class Chromadorea; order Rhabditida; family Rhabditidae; genus Diploscapter; species Diploscapter pachys. The sequence continues at coordinate 96,712 of LIAE01006778.1, read as the reverse complement.
AAGTCAAGTCCGCACATCCCTGCCTCTGGGCATCCTTGCTTCCGAAGTTTAACTTGGAAATGTTCGTGCAAGATGTTACTTTGATTAAGCTTATTCTTCACATTGAATAGTCTCTTTTTCATGAAAATGCTTCAATTTCTCATAATTGCCTTGAATCCTCTGATGAATTGAAGGCAATGACTTACCCCGATCCCTGCTTTTGATCTCTCGGATATTCACTTTGTCGCTTGTAGACTCGATTTTTCGTGAAGGAGATCGCATCTGAAAAAATAACTCTAAAATGGTTTTTTTGTATAAATATAGTACCAGGATAGCTCGTGTCAGCGATACAAACCGCCATGGGTTGGATTCCGGAGCGTGGCCATCCATTCGAAATCGCGATCGGGGAAAAGTCCGTGTAGAATTCGACTCTGGTTTCCAACTGTTCGGACATGACTTCGAGCTGAACTTATCGATTTTAGCCAATTTTGAATAAAGCGAAACTGATATTATCTTATCAAAACTTTCTTTATATCTCATGTCATGCTCTCAGAAATATTTGTATGGTATACAATCACAAGAGTAATTTAGATCGAGTTTATTTCTTGTGAGCTGATTACCCTAAAAACTTGAGTGAAGTTGTATCCCTTCGATCTACCATCTTGCATCTGCCCAATGGTTTTGTTGAAGAAGCTGTACTCAAAGTCCTCGGTGAAAGTGGCTCGATATCTAAACATCACCATAGTGAAAATAATGCATTTCCTCTATTTGTGTTCAGAATGATTAGTCTTCAGATTTAAAGATAAAGAGCTTAGAGTAATTAGCCAATGATAAATACATCATCTTAAAAGTTGAATTACAGAGTGATGCAAAATTACGAACCCAATTATAAAATAATTTCTAATTAAAATACCACCATATACATTTTTAATCTGATTTGCTTAACCATTTTAACAAAAATTTATAGTTGAATTTTCCCTAATTGTGTTGGTTTCAAGTTTGTAAGCCCCTAGAACTATATGAAATCTGGCTAATTTGAAAGTAATTTGATATTTTTATTGCTGGAGAAGCAAATGATTTGTTTACTATTTTTAGAAAATCAATTGGGCCCGTAATTGTGCACCACCCTGTAATTTTAAGTTTTTGAGTTATATTATACAAAGTTAATGGTGGATAAAGATAGTTTTACATTCCGCCCATTTTCTGTAGTGCCGTGAACGATAGAGTATTGTTGACGACTTTATAAGCTCCATTGTGAGATGAATTGTTGATTTCTTCGATGACAGGCACACCGCTTGGCAGTGAGATGTATTCCTAAATTTTAGAGATTGCTTTTTTTATCTATTCTTTTGCAATCATCATAATCTTAAAAATTCTCTACTTCATATTGGAAATAGAATTATGAAAAGTTAATCTAATAAAGATAAACTATTAATGCCTGTTTAAATAATAGGTATGGGTTTTTATTTAGATAGAATAACTTGAAGATTTGTTTCTAAAGATTTAAAAGTAGGTGATATGATTAAAATACCCTCGTCCAATAAATTCGCTTTCTCTTTCCTCCAAGGGGTTTGACAGTGAATTCTACATTTTGACCATCCTCTACAAGTCGGTACGAGTCTTCATCGTTCACGAGAAAGTCGTACAGCTGCAAAGTTATCTCATTAAAATTGCATGAAAATGATATCACATGATTTTTAAATTCTTAAATTTCGTTAATATATTTTCTCGAAAGATAATGAAATGAAATCTTGATTTAAATCAACATGAAGAAATTATTTGTAAGGCATAGCACCTATTTATTCCTATCTACCTTAAAGTAATTTTAATCATATGGCATAAAATAATAGTTTAAGTGAGATTTTTATTTGTCATTTTTTAAAAGAACTTAAGGAAGATCACCTTCGGATGGTTCTGAGTAAGAGTATACAAACATGATGTGGATTCGGATTTGAGGCAGGAAAAGTAGCCGGCATGGTTGACGACCACTTTCGCGTAACCTAAACCCAGCACCAAGGCTAGGCCCAGAAACAGGCGCATCTGAAATATAAATGCGAATCTGAATTAAAGTTGCACTTTAAATTCAATTTTGAGCATAGAACGAGTGTAAGTAAACGTGTTCAATAGAAAAGGCGATATGATATGGATTTCGCAATCTTGAAAATGATTAAAGATGAAAAGAAACGATAGTTATTTCGAAGCTCCTAAATATGGTTAGATTCAAATGTTTACCTTTAAAAGAGTTGAGGATAAAATAGGTATATATGAGATAATACAAATTTTGTAAATTTAAATCAATATTCCTAAAACTTTCACAATCAAGGTTTTAAGTAGGGAGCAGTGAAAATGAATAACTGCATTATGAGGGGCAGTAATATCAGTAATGAAAGGCCCTAATGCCATAGAAACAGGCATTTTTCATAGTCAAAAAGGGGATATTTCACCTGCTCACTCTCGGAGCACTTCTCTTTTGCTTATCGATTCAGCACAAGCACACATTTTTGTAAGCACTATTACGGGGAAGGAGAAGGTCTGAAATCATCGCGCCTGATAAGCAAATGGGGTCGAAATGTAAATAATGTGTGGGTTTGTCATGAATGGATGGTTTTAAGGAAGGGTGTCTGCAAGAAAACGTCAGATTAAAGTGGAATTGTTTTATTAAAAAATAATTTGAAGATTAAATGTATAGAAATTAATATTTAGACTTTTATTTGAGGTTTTGAATGCAATAGAATATAATAGTTTAAATAATTTTTTTTACATTTGGCAAAAATATAAGAATAATTTGTTTCATATGTGTTCCTCATACCCTCATCCATTTTGCCTCTGGGTTATTAATGCTTTGACTTTTATGAGTAAGTTTACAGTGGTATGGACGAGTAATATGAGCTTCGCATGGAAGACAGGTTTCTCTCCATGTCTGGATATACAACCAACAAATCTCTTTCCCATATAAAGTCATATGGATACAAACCTGGCAAGAATGTATCTACATCTATGGAAGATATATTAATTTTACTATATGTTTATGGATAAGAAGTAAAAGCAAGTTGACATATCTCATGCCATATATGAGATTCATATAGATTTTTCTCTGGTTTAAAATACGAGTAGAATATCACCTAATATATCAAAATACTAAATACCCGCTATAAGGAAAGATGTCCTTTATAGTAAAGGATATAGGTACAAAACCGTCTGGCATTTTACATTCCTTATATGAGATGCATTTACAAATCTACCCTTCTATGGTTAAAGATACGAGTACAAAACAGGTTGACATAGCTTTGTATGGAATAGGGAAAGTTGCCGTAAGCAGCAGGAATCCACCAGTCCTCGTTTCCCTTATTGTACTCATAATAATCGCGCATCTCTAATCCATCCCTTTCCCCTTTAGCGTTCAGTTGTCGCCTCTTCGAGTGCGCGCAGAAATGTAGACAGCAATAAGTTTGCCATAACTTTTCATGAATATGGCTTGTTTTGACATGTTGTTGTTATTGCTTATACATATATTTTGTTATATAAATAATATCTACTTTTATAATATAGATATGTTGGCTTTATGGATTCTACTGCTTAGTTTATATTTCTAGTCTGACAATATAATTATCAAGATATATGAAACATTATGGCTATATGAAAATCTTATAAGGAAAGTTTTTGAAGTGTCTGCCTCTGATTTGATTCATTTCTCACCAAGGAGTATTTCATGACGCTGGTCACGAATCTGAAGTCAGGAAGTATTGGCAAGCGATGATTCGGGCAGGAAAAGGTAGATGTCGTTCTGCGTATTAGAGGAAAGCAGAGAAATAATGTGTGCTAATTTCTGATTTCAATTTTTCATGCGTTTCTGCGGTACAAAACAATGTTCATGTTCTCTGCCTGAACCGTCGCCCATTAGCACTTCTTGATTTCAAAATTCTGACAAGTGTTATGAAATATCTCTTTGGTTCAAAAATAAACCAAATCGGAGGCGAGCACTTCAAAAACCCCTTGTTATCTTTTTCCTGATAGTTTGTACCTTTTTCTTATTATCACGTCATTAGCTTTTCATATGCGAAAAAAAAATCGTCTAGCTCAACATAATTCGAACTTCATACGAAATTTGACGACTTAGAAATCAATCAAAGGTTTCATTATTCAAAAATTTCGATTCAATGTTTCCGATTGTGTTCCCACAAAAATGATATTCCCAGACTATTAATTTCAAGTTTATGGCTTTATTCCGCGTGTCTAAAATGGATTGATAAGGTTTTTCCGCAACTCGCGTAAATTTACGATTTCGATTCAGCCCTTCAGCAAGGTTGTGCGCGAAATATCCCTTGAGAAAACTCCCTTAACTATTCTGCCGATTTTGAATTTATCTTTCAACATTGAATTAGAGATTTCCTTATTTCGCTCAAACCATTTTTGATTACTTCAAAGGAAACCGAAATTCAGTTCTTGCAAAGAAAGAAAAATCGTGAAGAAAAAAGTTGAGCGGTAAGATGGGTCTTTGAAATTCGACCAAAAACAAGTGAGAAAGTACACCCAAACGCGGAAAGAAATTAGAGCGCAAAATTAGGCCGACTAGTGTAAGAAGAGTTCAAAGCAAATTTGCGATTAGTTTTGTCTGGATGATTTTCTTTCAATACTTTTAATAAAAATCGATCTTAATGGAACTTTTCTATCTAAAACTTTTCGTTCTTTATAATAATTTATCATTTTCGGAAAAGGACAGTATGAGTGTAAACTTTTTATGCATTTGTCTCACTTTATTTTTCCTCATCTTCGAAACTCCATATTATCGTTCGTAATATCTAAAATCTTTCATGCATTTCCCTCAAAAATGTCCGCTCTTACTCGAAAATACACTTTTTTGAGAATGAAGTGTCGTTTTGATAAATCGCAGACAGATGTTTTGACTTGCAATGTCTGGAAATCTTTCTAATTCCCATAATCTCTCATTTCGATGGTTAGAGACGGAGAGTGAGATCATTTTAGTTCGGAGACACGACCATAAAGTTGCACATTTCCCCAGGCTCAACTGATTTTATGTTTATCGCTCGTTCAAGGTGCTAGATCCAATGGATTGGCTTACACCTGCGGATTTCGTAGTCATATTCTGGATCAAAAATTTGAGATTTTATTTTTGTTTTAAATTTTTATTTCATTAAAAATTATTTTATTCATCTGGAAGTTTAATAATTCATGATATAATACGCCATATCGTTGTTTAAAAAGAGATTATTGAATCAAGATCATTCTATTCTTCGTAAGTTGTACGTTAATCAATAGTAAGTAGTCGATTTTATAATGAAGGATAGTGTTTCATCTAATATGCAAATTATGTTTATTCGACATTTTTCGTTTCGAATTATGTTTTTGAATGCTTACGTTTTTGCACGAGCGATTTTAGTTGTGCTTGAAAATGCCACCACTTCTTTCGAAAATACTGCTCATTGTCGATTTTATCGCTTCTCAAAACGCGCTGTGAATCGTACGTAAAATTTTACGATACACGATTATTATTACATGACATTCCACGGGGTGAACTGGATTTATATGCGAATTCTGTAGAAGTAGACTAATTTTACGAGTTCTTTAGGAGTTTTCAGGTTTTGAAGATCATTTGTACCCTACCTTTCCATTGGTGAGCAGAATTCTTATTCAAATTTCTAATTTTTCCTAGATTCAGTAGATCTTGAATTTGAAGTTTCAAAATCGAAAATGATCTCTGGCTCTATCAAACTCTGACTATTAAAGAAATTAAAGTATTTGAGAAGAAATATACTAATCAAGTTTCAAGATAAGTACTATCGCTAGGTTAACTGTATTGACTGTATACGATGGTCCTGATTCTATCTCTCCAATCAATAACATTGTCCTCCGTATTCCTCTGATTGTCTTTCCCTCTTTATTTTCCATTCACTCCAATATCTTTCTTCCTTTCTCTCTTACTATCTTCCCTCTCTTCATTTCCTATTCTCTCTCATGCTCCTTCCCATCTATTGCTGTCAGTTGTGTCTGTGCTAGTCGCTCTCTACGAGCGCGCGTCTATTTTTTCTTCACCTAATCATTTTTGCACTTCCTAATTTATCTTCAAACTCTCATAGTTTAACTCCAACTTCATTATTTTAATTTCGAACTTCAATGATTTAACTTTAAACTTCTATAGTTGACCTTCAACCTTTCATAATTCTGCTGTATACTCATAGATTTGAACTTTTTTACTTCGATTTTCAACTCCAGATTCAATATTCAACTTTGAACTCCATACTTTTACCTTAAACTTCAATATTTTCTCTTCACAACTTCCTTATTTTCTTATTTTCCCGCTCTCCCCCAACCAATACACTTTACTCCAGACAATGCGCCCTTTCATAACGGTGCGCGGTGCATTCACCTTTACCTTTCACCCACAGGCCTTTCACCGATTACAGTTTACCTACTTTCCCCTTAGCCTGATCGAACGGACTACTTTTCATTTTTCGAATCTTTGAATCGTGAAACCGTTCTGTTGAGTCATATAATCACGGTGTTCTCAATTCACTATCATTCATTATCATCTCAAGTTTCTTATCAGTGAATCTCATTTTTGAGATGGAAAAATACAGGTTTAAGTAACATCTAGATCATAAATATTGCCTTTCAGGAAGTCACTATCACGATATCAGAATGAAAATCCCTTTTTTTCTGATAAATTGATATTCACGGATTTTACATTTTTATCAGTATTGTCGATGAACGATAACTTGGAATGAAGTAAAAGGGGTGCGTTTCTTTCTCTCCCCTTCCTGTAAGCTACGAATCTACCTCGATTTGATGGCACTTTTCTTTGTCGGTTTTTTGGCTTTTCTTTACTTTTTTTTTTAGCATTTTTAAGGGTAAGTATCGATAATTAATCAATTAATTCTTAACAATATCGATAGTCGACAATAATTTGAAGGCGTTCATTGCGAGAATCCCGATAATTTTAATGAAGGAACAGAAAGATAAGGAAAACCCCCCAAAATGAACAATTGTCGTCTGTGCGCGCATTTCAAGTCCTATAAGAGGAAGAGAAAGAAACGCGTCTTTTTTACTTTATTCCAAGTGATCGTTCATCGACAATCATTTTCTAATCATTTGAAATCATTGAAATTGATCTGAAATTCGAAAACCCCATTTTTTTTCGAAATGTTCCACCACTCAGCATTTGTGCGTAATATTCGCGAGTGGGTTGCTCATTTTACTACGAGCCTTGGTCCTAAGCCTACTAGCCACTCTCTGCCTTCACGTTTTCTGTCTGCATAGGCAAAAGCACCCCGCTCTGCACCGCCGTTTTTCATATACCAAGTGTTTCCAGATGTGAAGTTGAGAGGAGACGCATATTTTGTCACCCGACCGACCATATAATGTCGCACAAATAATTCAGTGTCATTTATTTATACAAATCATTTTAAGCATTGATTATTTACGATTCACACATGTTTCAGAGATTCTTTTATAGCTTGCAAAATTTCATATGATCTGAAATGGATTTGTACCTTTCTATATGCCAAACTTGTAAAAAACAAAATCTTTTGGCTCTCAAATTAGAAAGTGGCTTACCAGTGTTTCAAATACTCCTAATAAGATTCCTGATTTTTTTCTAATTTGACGATGATCTGTAATGTTCTGTGTGCAATATCAGCACTAAATGCCTAAAAATTATTAGGAACGTATGAAACTTACGAAATATGTCATATAGTAAACTTTTCTAGAATAACCTTTTCTCATGAAATAATAAGAAACCCTTATCGCGTGTAATATTTCTTCTTGTTTTTCCGATAATTAATTAGCGTACATGTGCATATGTACGCACACTTTGCAGATTTATATGCTCTTCTTTCGATTTGATGAGCTCGGTAGTATTCTTGACGGGTAATTATTATTATTTATTTTAAGGCTAAAAATAACTTGAATCTATTCAAAGAAAATTTTCAAATCCTACATTTCTTTCAAAACTAAAAAAATGGAGATGCATAATCATAACTTAAAATACTTTTCTTCAAGGTTAAAAGAATAACACCTTCATCTGGATCACTAAAAAACTAGCATAAAATATTTTTTTTTTTCCAATATAACTTCATTTCCCGGTCAATGTCCTTATATTCCCATGCTCGGTATGGCCGTTTCCCTATTCTACGCGTTCCGTTTTCACCGTCAATTGGCCCGCTTTATTGCTTCAATTCTCGTTGCCCATTTTAGGGCCATTCGACTCGTTTTCCGGCGACAATTTCACATTCTCATTTTAAAGAAAAATTTTGGGTAATAAAACCTAAAACTGACGAAAGTTTCTTACTTTTCTTTACCTTTTCTAATCAATTTACCCACACTTTTTCTGAAAATCCTTCATTTTTGAACACACCTTATCTATAAAACCTTTGAAAATAATTTGTAAAAAATACCGAAAAAGTCTATTTACGACAGGATTATTGTTTGGTGCACAGATCTTTCGTGTGTGTGTATATGAAAGATAAAATGATAGGAAAATATAGAAAGAAAAACGAGAGATCGTTGAAAGCGAGATGCAATGAGAAAGTCGATAGAAGCTCTCTGCCAAAGAGCATTTCCTGTTTTCCGCGACTGTTTTTGCCCGGTGATACGGAGATTTATCGGTGATATGAAATTCTAGGCATTCCTTTCAACAATCTGCTGCTTTTCAAAGTTTAAATAAGTTTCCAATGTCTATTCCTTTATTTCTTCAATATTTTACTTATCAAGTTCGTGATATTCTGAAATCTCAAACTTAAAACCAAAATTACCTATTCATATTCAGTTCTGTAGTTCATTACTCATAGGTTTAATGATATTTTCTTGTTAGATATAATTTTTCAAATCAATATCTATTCTATTGAAATTTTGCATACCGATTTATGCAATCTTGGTGCAGTTTCAAATTCATCTTAGACCACGCTCCTATAATTCTCAACCTCTAATAAATCAGTGCTGCAAATTACACGTTTGTTTCGTGTTGGCTGTCTTGCTGACCGAAGGAACAAATTTTGGGGCTGCTTTCTTAGAAGTCCACTCCTTTCACACTAATGCTCTTGTTCCTGGCAGATGCGGAGAGAAATGCACGGTATTTCTCGCCTTTTTTCTTTTTCTCGCCATTTTCAGGACTATTTTCTCATTTTCTGGCTCTTTTTCTATAATTTCTCTTTACTATTTTCCAATTTTGTGCGTCTTTGTTCTCTCGGACTCCTTGTTATTTCCTTGTGCTCCATTCAATGGCTCTAATCAACACCAATTACTCGAATTAGCGACTCTGCGAGGGTCGACTGCTGTTGACATTTACCATTCTCACTTTGTCGCTGGAAAGATGCTAAAATGTAAACTCGACACAAATACGCCACAAACTATTTGGCGCTTTCGGAAATTTATCGCAGTTTTTGTTTAGAATATCGCGATCCTCTGGTGAAAGTCGACCTGAATTTATTGTTTTTGATAAAATTTTGCTAGAGCTATACAAAATTACTATATTTGTCATTAAATTTATCGATTTTTGCCTAGCAATTAATCACATCGAAAAAAAAAACGTAAATTGTGCGAGCACTGTTTTGCGAGTCTTTCGCATTGTAACGCTTACTCACACCTGGGGGAAGGCTATTTTTGCTGCCATCTCAAATGAATATTGTTCGTCTGTATATTCATTTCTCACATTCCAAAATGTGCTTTTTCCCTAAACATTGTAATTTTCACCATTTCGTTTGTCAACATCAAATTTGCAAAATCCTCAAGCCTATCTTTCCAGCCTTAATAATCAAAGATGTCCATCTGTATTCCAAATATCCCTACTTGTCATTTGTCTAACAATCAATATTGGCCCACTTTCGCTCTACTCCGCTATCTCACTTACCGATTCATAACCGGAGGGCTCATGCCCCTTCTCCCATATCTCCCCTTTCAGTCCGATCCGACACCCTCTAGCTACCTTGGGGTAAAATTCATGATCCCCTCTCACCCTTCCCCGTATGCCCATTTAGAGCCGGCACTGCAGACCAGTGTCTCACCGTCTAACACTCTCTAATCGGTATACTATTCTCCTCTGGCTACTCGTTATCTGCGCTCTCTAATCTATGCTATTTCTCGCTCTCTGATTCTCTGCGCATTGGCCACATAGGGTTTAGCGGGTGATAGATTGTGGGAAAGAAGGAGAGAGAAAGTAAGGAAGAGAGAAAGAATAGAGAGTGTGCAGAAACGAGAGGGGGAAAGGATGTGAGAAGCGTATTGGCGTTGGCTCTCTCATGAGCAGGCGATGACAGAAATTTCCCCTTTTCTTTCTCTATCGGCTTTGTCTTTCTCTTTCCACTCTCTTCACTTTCAGGGCTATTTCGTGAATTTCTCTATTTCTCTCGTCTAACCACAATTTCGATTTCTCAACCGCAAAGCGCCGACGTCGCTCACGCGCACGGCCCTTTCTTGCCGATATTATTAATGTACGCAAGGATTGCGTTGAAAATCTTGACCTCGTGAACATTTTTTCTCATTTCAAAATGAATCTTTGACAATTTTTTCCTAAAAATCTTGTCTTTCCGAAATTTCTTATTATTTTCTGATTTTTTGCGAACCTTTAAAAATCGCTGAAAATATTTCCGATCCATCGAATCATATTTCAAGTGGTTTTTGCGTTTCGGCCCCTTTTTCCTGAACGGGGCTCTCTCAGCTATGATTTCTGCGGATAATCGAAGCCTTTGTTACATTTTGGCGTTTTTCCTCCCGAAGACTAAAGTTTCTCTCCGCGGTTTGTACTGCCGGGAAAAGTTGACACTTCTTATCTTCTTATCAGCCGAGATCATTTTATCTTGAAATTCTGCACTGTTTCACTTTTACTGTGTAAAAACAATATTTTTCCAAGCTTATCCTGATTTATGGTTAAGAAGTGTTATTCTGCATAGATTTCTAGGAAAATAGTCAAGAAATCATCCACTTTTCACGAAATTTTCGTTCAAAATCAAGTTTGCTAAAAACCACTATGTTCCTCACTACTAATGTGATTCGTACCGACATTTTTCGCATTTCGCTGTAAGTCGGCGGATCGTTTTGATCACAGCAGGTGGCATTTTGAAGCGAAAATAAGAAGATCTGCACCGGATTAGGCCTGTATCTCGATCGATAATTACCCAATCTTTCCATATTCATCATGTTTTTTCCAGCCAAACCTTGTAAAGAATGATCCATTTTGATTTTTGCTCAATATTCCTTGAAAATTTTTAAATTGTCCTATTTATTTCATTTTTTGCATTCTATGATTTTCAAAATATCTCACCTTTGCGCAAAGTTCTTTCTTCTTTCATTGTTTTCATCATCGATTATTTTTTCTCGCAATGTTTCTTGGCTAAAAGCTTGATGCTGACATAAACGCGTGAAAACATGTCGCGTTTATCGAATGCGTCGCATAATTCGGCCTGTTTTCCTTATCTACTTTTTATCGTACGGAAAAATTATGTTTTATATTTCAGAAAAAGAGGATTGGCAAATTCTGCTGGGATACGGCACACGGTGGTGCATTTTAGATTTCTCATATACGGTGACCAGAGGATGCGAGCTCGCGACAAGCAGCTGAGGTCCCGACACGAACATAAATGAACGCTAAGGATTACTGTACCTACATTTTTGTAGTCCTACTGCTGAGGATAGTGAATGCTGAAGGTTCGTTTGGGCTTCTTCTTTATTTTTAGCCATTTGGAAACCTCGTGACATGCCATAAAATTTTCTCTAATATTTTCTTTTATTTTAGATGTCAGGAGGGTCCAGACTATTTATTTCAATTTTTCTAATGAGTCGTTTCATTTGTATACCTCTTCTATTTTTAAAATATTTATAACCCACATCTTGATTTATCTCCAACGGGGCCTTAAAATCCGGCGAATTAATCTCCCCGTGTCCATTGAATTCTTCTATAGGTGGAAATAGAAAATAGCTCGCCTCGCGAGTATTTTGTCGGTCGAAAAACGGAAAACGGCCTTGGGAATAATTGTTTTTGGGTGCAAAAAATCGCTGCGAATCGGGCGTTCGAGAAAACTTTGGGAAAATCGTAATTTGAATGGGGCATTCTTGGGGAGAAAAACGAGTTCTGGTGGTCATTTTTGGTGAAAAATCGAGATTTTTGTGGCAATAATCTGAAAATAATTTAACCTATTGATTTATTGTCCAATTAGCAAAGTTTCGACAGATTTACAATCGATCTTTTCTCAGATTTGCTGTGTCATATTCCAGGCGTCTTTGCGTTTCCTGCATTACTCCAGGCCAACGACCTTGATTCAGGAAGCCATAAAACTGTCGTACTTTCGCATATATCCAAATAAGACGCGACGTGTATACGCATTTTGCCAGTGGAAAGTAAGCGCTGAAAATGAGATGCGAATTTCAAGCAGAAAGAGAATTTGCGTCGACATTGCATAATTATTACATTTGCTTAATGCAAAATTGAAATTTATGCCTTTTCATGCATGGATGATCAAATTTATGGGTTAAATTTGGGAAAAATGGAAGCTAACGATACTTTATAAATAGGCCTTATGATATCTAGACTAGAAAAGATTGAAATGCAGTTTTGAATTCTCGGGAACTGAGAAATTATCTTGAAGTTCTTTGAATATACTATAATTTCAAATTTGGATCGATATAATGTTCATCGCCT
>LIAE01006778.1:65215-83998 GCA_002287525.1 Diploscapter pachys | reverse complement strand
CATCTGGCGATTCAATTCCTATCCCATGTCTTTATCCGCTTATAAGGGAATGAGGTTAAGTCAGGAAGAAAATGAATGATTTCGACATCCCTTATGTGTTATCATGTGTTTCGCCTAAAATTATGGATCCCTAGCATTTTTTTCAGAGGAAAAACCTTAATTTGAAAATTTCTATCTTTGAGACCGGGGTTTTTATGGATCTTCTGTGCATTCTCATAGTCACTCTATGGATCAAGATATCGCGCAAATTTAAGATCGGAAAGAAATATCACTAAATTTTGAGATACGGAAAAGAAGCTCTAGATAAAATGGCGGATAATTTGATTGGGTCTGCAGTCTCGTCCATTCGGCCCTTAGAGGGAACACTAGTGAATGTGGAAATGGAAAGGGGATCCCTGCTTGCCTTTCTGGGTTGGGATGGAATAGCATTGCACGTCAACTCGAGAGAATGGAAGATATGTGAAAGGAATTCCAAATCACCCATATCCAACGGGCCTATTCCAGCATTCTATATATCCGAGGATAAAAGTAAATGAAAATTCAAGGCTATAGCTGAGGGAGGGAATGTAAAGGCCTTCTAAGGAAAAGTGAAAATTTTTATTGATATTTTATTATTTTTGAAATTTTGAATTTCGGATGTGATATATCTGGATGAAAATAATAAGAATAAGTACGCTTTCAGGATATATTAAATTTTTGGAACATTTTCATAAGAATTTCATAGTCTAGGACTATGGTGTTGGTATATTGAAGATGATGATATTTCGAGAGATGGAAATTGAAGATTTGTCATTTCGAGGAAGAAATTGAATTTTTATGGTCAAATATTTACTTCGCATTCTTATTTTCATAAACCCTCTAAACTCCTCGGCGGAATAAAATAATGCATCCTCAGAATCAAACAGGAAATATCTCCGTAGTCGTTGCGTGCCGGATAGAGCTCTAAGCCTAGCATGAAATTGCAACAAAATGCAAGCTGCTCCGGCCACTTAATGGTCAAAGGCTTAGGAATAGGAATACGAATCGGGGAATGAAATATTCTATCTGGTTTTCTGATTCTATCATTCAACATAAGGGAAGATAGTAAAATTTGTATTATTATGTTCTTCTAGATTCAGAGAAGAGTTTCGTATTAAAAAAAGAAATTAGGTAAAAATGGTAAATCTGGCTATAGCTATTCAAACATCTGCCAATTTCATATTCTCTCATTATTTCGTATCGAAAACACATTTGTCAAAAATCACGCAAAAAGCATCGAAAATGTCGCCATTCCTCGTTTTTTCTATCGAAAAATTTCGGTCATTAATTTTCGAATTCATGCGATGAAGTCTGGAATAATTGATTGTTCCTTAGCTATGATTGCATTGTTTTTGCAGAATTCTAATGGGGAATATTCATTTTCTGCCCGAGAGAATAAATATTCTCATTTCATTCTATGCATATCTTTAGAGTCGATAATAAATTACCGGATAATCTTGTTATTAGTACCTCTATATGAAGGATATTTTTAGATCACTATGATGATGAAAACGTTTTCATTATGTAAAATAGTCTCAGTTTACTGATTGTTTGTATAGTAAAACCGAAATATACTCAGGGAGAACGAATTTACTTTATTGAACTTCAAAAAGGATAACAACTGAACTGTGAAAACAAAAGCGAGAAGAGAAGTGAAAGGGGTCCAGAAGGGAGAGGTTATAGGGAAGGGACGGGGCGGAGTCGGCTGGTTTTGGATAGGCCTCGTATTACGATACTCAGGATAATGACTCTCTAAAGATATGCTAATTTTCTCGAGCTTTTTTCCAGAAAAGCGTTCAAGAACATGACAATTCTTTGCAAATCTCCTTTGGGAATTTTTCTATGCATATTTCTCGCCACAACAACTCTTATTAATGAGCCGTCAGCACGCTTTCGGTTTCAGTTGTGAATGCGCTGTATCAGAGCCGAGTTCGTAAATTCACAGGGGATTTTTTTTGCATCTGGTTGTCTCTCAAATTTCCGCGCTATTTCTTCGATAAAGATACGTTTTCACGAGGGAGTCTTGCGAGATATTATGTTGCGAAACGCGGCGAAACGAGAAAGGAAATGAAATTGCCTATGACCAGGAGGGCTTTTCGTTTTGTCCGAGCGCATTAGACGAGAAAATAATGGACTCGGGCCAGGGACGAGAGGTAAATTCGTAAAAAATAAAGTCGTATTCTTCGAGAAACGACTTTCCATTCTGCGATTAGTTTTTGTGGAAGACAGGATAATTGAATTTTACAGAAACCTCGGATAGTGTAGAGTTGATTAGAAAGAGAAAGTATGATTCTGATTGGAAGAAAATTATTTTAATCAAATCCCCATTTTTAATTTCTGTTTTGTGCTTTCATAAAATTTTATCTTACACTTTTGTAATTTCCAAACGCGCGAAACTTGTGACAAAAACGCTTTTCCCTGCACCTGTTAGTAAAGGGTTTTCAGCAGGAGTGTTGCATCTTTCAAGGCCTTTCGCAGGACATTTGCGGTCATTAGAAACGAAGAAAGGAGCAAAGGCCTGAAGATAACTGAATTTGCGCAAAATCCGCGCACAGCTGCCTGATTCGGATTGTCTTGTAAGTGAGGGTGGATGGGGGAAATCTAGGAGTTGGACAAGAAAATGAAAAGTTTTATCTTGTGGGACAAATAATACTTTTTTGGTAAAATCTCTGCTGTAAAGTTCTTGTGGTGAAATTTTTGAGTAAATTTTTTGTGGAAGATTTTTTTGCGGGAAATAATTTGAAATGGTTCGATTTTATTAATCTTAAAAAATCGAATTCACATAACTTAAAATTCATTATGGGTCTGGAAAATTGATACTCTCGAGTCTACTTAAGTGAATGTGTCAGTTTGAGTTGGACTTCGAGTGATAATGAGTGGATGAGATGTGAGATGACAGGCTGACTGGGGCGATATTCGGATGAAGTGTCACTTATGGCATGCAAACGGGCCGGACATCGGCCTGATTTGGGACTGATCGGAGCGAGTCTCGACGAGTCGAGAGATGGAACGCACCGATAACGCCGCGCATCACAAATGCCGACAATCTAAAGATGAATATCGAGAAATTATGCGCGGCACTAAATTCCATTAGCGGGTTATATATCCTTTAATAACCTTTTAAACTTATTAGAAGGAATTGTTTACCATGTGGATATTTAAAATCCGAGAAAAGACTTTTCTACTTTTTCAGGCTTATATGGGAAAACCTTATTTTGAGATCAATTTTTATTACCAATCAATACTTTTCTTCGGATTATGGAAAAGCAGTGAGAAGATTGGGTACTTGACCTGGGTTCTTGTAAGGAAGTACCACAAAGACATGCGAACATCATAAAGCAAATATGAAGGAGGTCGTTAATTATGCCCAGAATTAGCATTTATTGACTTTTCAACTATAATTAATACATATTCTGATATTTTATAATTTTTGTTTGATTTCATGGACATTTCTTAATGATAACATTGAAACATCGACTGGTCAGTCAGGTTGGCAAATCTCGACGATATAAAAGAGATTTGTAAATAGTGAAAGGATAAATGATAAATCTGAGAGAGAAAAAAGAAGTCGAAAATCTGCCAAAGACGCCGAAAGCAAATATAAACATCGAGATTTTGGATTTCGAGATATCTAAAGCGAAGAAACAAATGAAGATATAGATATCATGTGAATCGCAAATCATTGAATCTTAGGGATAGAATAATGTGGATATTTCAAAATATTATTTGCCAAAAATTGAAGATAAATGAAACGACTCATTAAAAATGTTATTATTGAAATCTTTAACTTTTCAAGAAGTTGCATCATTCAGTAATGGTATCCAATTGTTACCACCTCGAAAAAGGTGCAACTTATTGAAAATGCAACATTGCAAGCTTTCAATATTCGAAAGTTTATAACTGAAATTTTCAGATGAATCAAACCAAGCCCCGGTGATCATCGAGCATCCGATCGATGTGGTCGTTTCGAAAGGATCGCCGGCGACGCTCAACTGCGCTGCGAGACCCCAAGGAGCCAATATTACCTGGTAAAAGATTATTTATAATGTGCGCACATCAATTCGAGACGATTGAAACATTATATTGACAATATTTTTTCGTAAACTGGAATTTATTCAATTTAACGCTGAAGTTGAGAGGTTTCGAGAAAAATTGTTCAAGATTAACTTTCAGGTTCAAAGATGGCCAACCAGTGTTAACCAGCAAAGAACAAATGAACAGCCATCGAATTGTCTTAGATACGGGTGCCTTGTTTCTGCTCAAAGTCAATAGCGGTATGAAGCAACTTGAAAAAAATAACAAAAAATTGAATTTCCAGGCAAAAATGGCAAAGACGGCGACGCGGGTTCATACTATTGTGTAGCGAAGAATGAATTCGGAGAGGCCAAGTCGAATGAAGGCTCACTCAAATTGGCAATGCTCCGAGAAGACTTCAGAACTAGACCCAGATCTGTTCAGGTATTTTTTTCAATTTTAACTTTTGAATTAGAATCATACCATTCATACCATCGATATGAACTATTATGTAATCATGATCATGCATATTTCCATTAAAATGAATTGTGATGATGAAGATCTAAAATTTAATTATTTAGGTCCTAGCCGGTGAGAAAGCGACTCTCGAATGTACGCCTCCGAAAGGGTTCCCTGAACCAGTAGTGAGTTGGCGGAAGGACGACAAAGAGCTGAAAGTCACTGATCATCCCACCTACACCCTTCATCCAGATGGAAATCTCATCATCGAACCGGTAAAGCCCTGAAAATCCCTGATTCGAGATACGATGTATTTCAGGTTGACCACACTGATTCCGGTACCTTCCAATGCGTGGCGTCAAATATGGTCGGAGAGCGGATATCTCCGCCTGCGCGATTGAGTGTCTATGAAAAGCCTAGATTTTTGGTGAGTCTGGAATTTCGATTTGTCTTAACCAAATATAGGAAGACTTGTGCTATATTTCCAGCTAAATTTGACTAATTTCAGCAAGAGCCTAAAGACATGACAGTGGACTCTGGCGCGTCTGTTCTCTTCGATTGTCGTGTCACCGGCGAACCTCAGCCTCAAATCAGTTGGAAGAAGAAAGGCGACCAAATGCCTGTCGCTAGAGCTTACATCGCCAAGGACAATCAGGGGCTTAGGATTGATCGGTAAATAGTTTTAGCTTTATTAAAATAGTGAAGAAATTCCAGCGTCCAAATGAGCGATGAAGGCGAATATCTGTGCGTTGCGAGAAATCCAGCCGGAAGTATTGAAGCGACGGCGCATCTGAGAGTGCAGGTATGATAGTTTTCTCAAGAAATCTTTAATAATGAAAATAGCGTGTTTTAAGGGTTGTCTTGAATAATTGATCATTTTTATGTGCAATAAATAGACGACAAACAAATCGAACTTAAAGAAATATTTTCAGGTCCCACCTTCCTTCGAAGTAAAACCAACAGATCAGGGCGTGGCAGCTGGATCTACAGCGGCTTTTGAATGCGTACTAACCGGACAACCAAAACCGGCGTCGTTCTGGAGCAAAGAGGGACATCAGGTTAGTCTGTCTATTCACTAGCAAAAATCAATTATTAATTTTGGATGCTAATTTATTTAACGTTGTAATAAATATCGACTGAAAGCTACGACAAAATTGACTCCCAATAGTCTTATTATTTTCTTGAAATTGAATATTTCCGAATAAATTTTCAGGATCTCCTCTTCCCCGGCTACCTTTCAACCGACAATAGAGTTCGAGTTTCGTCTACCGGCACTTTGACTATCGATGACGTCAGGCAGTCGGATGAGGGCTCCTACGTCTGTGCTGGAATGAACTCGGCTGGAAGCTCGTTAAGTAAAGCCGCCCTGAAGCTGACGACTAAACGTTAGTTTACTTTAAAAAACTATTGGAGCATCTGGAAATCTTAAGGCACTTGTAATATGAGATCATGACATAATTGTTTCTATCTTTATGATCATCTTATGTCACGATATCACGAGATTTCGATTATTGTCAGTGACCAATAACTTGAAACGCCCTCCTTTTATCTCGTCTCAACTTATCGGTCATTCACAGTATCAAATGATGAAGATGCAAAATATTTCAAGAAAACGGGCTGTCAATTACTTGTTCAAAAATACTTTTGGGGTTCGTTCAAACTTTTTGCTATCGTTTCAATAGTCTCAAATTTGCAAGTCAACTTTAGTATCTCTTACACAACGTCAAAACATCGACTATCTCTAAATCTATAATTTTTAGTAGGTTTGAATACGAAATGTGTAAACTGAGATAATCTCAACCGTCGAGAGGTATAAATCATCGCTGCTCGAGTCTGTCATCAGCGCCTTTGTTCGAACGAACAAAGCATTCTCTTTTATAACAGGCGGAATATATGCAAAATGCGCACATCTATCCAACCCATCTCTTCAATATGTATACAATACAAATGTTTGAGAGTGTGAATATCTAAGTATCTATATATTGAATTTTTTAAGATATCCAATATTTTTTCTGACTTGATATTTTCTCATTCCATATCAAGTAGGTAACAGATTGTTACGAGTAGGATTAGATCAAGCTAATGTATTGTGAGTATTGATGGGCGATTATACATGGAAAAGTGAAAAAATACGTCCTAACAGTCTAATTTAGGACATCTTCTACTCATTATGAAAATTGCGATTCTTTCCCATCATATTTTTCACTTCATAATCTCAATCTGTGCCAATTCATTATTCATCTCGGTTTATCTATTGCATGCTCATTTATCTTTTTAGCCTAGTAACTCATCAGCTCGTTTTGGCTGCATTGTTGTTGTGTGTTTCCCACCCCACTTGCCGAGAGGGCTTCTCTATTTTCTGCTGCCCACTTATCGCAAAGCCGCGTAAATCCCCTTCCCCTCTTCACAATAACCAATCCACCAGCATGGTTATGTGATCTGTCATATTTTGCCTTCTTACATAAAAGTCATATCTAGATTTTCTTTTCCCGTATCTTATAATTTATATTCAACATTTGTACATGCCTTGGTACTTGGAGTAATTTTATCAGGACTTATCGAGGTGCAGCCTTTTATAAGTTTCAATTCAGAAAAAAAAAATTATAAATACGAAAATATTTAATCATCCTGAATATTTAGCCTTAGATTTTTTATGTCATCATATTTCGCTGGCTATTATTTCAGACTTTTGTCATTCGATATCTCCCTTCTTTGGTTTACCCACTCCCTAACCTCTTACTCAAGTCTTTGATGTACGACTTTTCACATTCCAGATGGCACATTGCTTGAGAAGCGATAATGTGTGAGAAATGGCAGACAATAAAGCGTTCATCGCATTAGAGCGCATTGATGACTTGATGATTTTGAGATTGGAGCGCGTTTACGTAAAGCGATCCTTCTTGAGTTTTTTTAAAATCTTTTTTATTAGACCAAAACAAATACCTAATTGTTTCCATATGATTTTGATGGATCATCCGTTTTCTTGAAACTTATTGATCATACGAAATCTAAACTTATGCTCGATTCATGCATGATACCACAACAATTTTCAACCATATTCAAATTCTCGATTTCATTTCAAATCTCTTCACACTAATTCCTTCGGCCTTCAAGTTCTAATTTTGAATGGTTTTCATTTCATATCGTGGCTAATCTCATTAGAATTTACAGTTCAATTGTACACTTGGCGGTTTTTTTCTATGAAATGCGGATATTTCTGACGATTTTCTGTTTCTATCTTTCGACACATGATTAGATATTCTCTGCTAATTCCTTTCATTTCAGATTATCTCAGGCAGTTTTCAGTTTTTATTCTCTATCGTTGAACTAGAGATTGCTCTGACTCATTTCCTTTCTCTCTGGTCACTACTGCTGTGGTCAGTGAGTAATTTGCTGTCTTCCTTCCTGAAAGAAGATTGGAAATCTTTGCTTATCTCATTTCTCACGCTCTTTAATTTATTTTTCTATCCTTTCGTCTCTAATTTTGCAATACTATCTCATTTCATTTCTTTCTTTTCTCTCTATTTAAAAATACTATTTCTTTGTCCTTTCTTATCTCTGATCTCTCATCGGTCAAAGCCGTTGCTTCGCTGTCTCACGCCCTTTTCTTCCAAACAAATCCTTTTATCGACTTACAAATTCGGACAGGCATAGTGAATTCCTTCGAACGGTCATTCGATTGATTTTTTAAAAGTTTTATACTGTATAGTTTTGAAGTTGCCGTATACTTCATGTTTTTATTGCTAAATTTGTCTGAAAATGAATATTTTTGATAATGCCAAATCATTCTAAAACCTATATTCTTTTCTTCCATATTTTCATCTTATGGTAAATCTCGAGTCGGTATCGAAAATTTCAAATTCATATCTGAAGTTTTAAACTCATTTCGAAAATTTTAATAAGCTATACGAAATTTCAAAGTTTACATTTGAAGAAAAAATCACGTCTTTTGAATCGAATCCCATATTTTCGTACTCATCTTTTGCATATGAGTTGGGTCTCTTCCTGCCACTAATAAGTTTCCCTTCTCTATTCGTTCAGAGGGCACCCTTTGGTCATATTTCCGGCCCTCCGATAATTAGCCGCTTCGGTGCAATGCGGTGTGCGGCTCTCTTCAAAACACCGCATTCGGCGCGTACTTTCTCACTTTTGTAGCGCCTCTCATCCGTTCAAGGTAATATTCGAGATATTAGGGCATTTTCCGGTGTTTTGAGAGAGTGGTCCATATTTTTACGGCTGTTTTTAGATTTGAGAATTTATGGATTAAACAATTCTGAAATTTTTCTATTTATGGTTATTTTTTGAGGATACTATAGTCTATAGTAGTTTTTTCTTCTGGAAAATGCAAAAATCGATGCATTTTCTGAAAAGAAGTCGATTTGTTTTGTGGGATTGTTTAGGAATTCTTTTCTTGTCTTTTCGCGTTTTTTTCCTGGCGAAACGACAGTTTTTCTTTTCTCTTTACGAATATTCAGCCGAGGCGAAATTCGATTTCTTTGTTTTCAAATTTTCGGTCTGTTAAGAGAATTTCCTTGACCTAGGAATAATTGTTTTCAAAATCCTACAAATTATTTTTTTTTCTTGAGTATGTTTCAATTTTTAAAATTATTTGAATTATATGAAAAATGCATAGATACCTTCACTTTTCATACTCGCATATCTTTGCATATTTATTACTCCTTTCAATTATGCTAAAGTATAAAGTGACCGCGACATTTGTACAAGCCTCGTTTACAATTGGATAACCTCGCTAAAATCCGTCTCTTTCAGACAACTCCCTTATTTATGCATCTCTTAATTCGCACCTAAAGCGTACTTTTTTATTGCTTGATCGTAAATTTGCATCGCGCTACCTAACCTTCAGATACCAATTTATTAGCTTTAGAAAGAGATAATTTGAAAAATTCTCAAGTATTTTCAAGGTTTATGACATTTATTATATTTTTCGAAGCTGATCTTCATTAAATTCGGCTAAAATTGTAACACCTATGAGTTTCTAAAATTATAATTCGTGGCAAAATTCAATTTTCTTATTTAAAAATTATGGATTCCCATCAAATAATTATGACTACAGTTCGTGACAAGATCGAGTATCCAATTATCAACATTATAGGTTTCTGCTAAATTTTTCCATAAAAATTCAGCTATTTTTATTTTCGCCGTAAAATCTGTAATTCGTATTCAAAACGCGCGTTTTTTCACTCGTTTGCACGCAATTTCAATTTCCATTTCCCAAATAGCCATGAAAGTGGCTCAATATTTTTGGAGAGGAATTTTTTCGCCTTTCAAATGACCTTCTCATTTTTCTTCTTGAGATCTCTTCATCTTCAATAATCTCTATCCTTATTTCATTCCTTTTCCGCTTGAATAGTCATCTTGCATAGATTACCTCCTTGCACATTCTGGCTTCTTATTCGGTTTCTCGATTTCACGCACTATTTCTTCTTTTCTGCTCCTCTAACAGGGAATTTCAGTGTTATTTCTTTTTCTCTGATTCTTTAAATCTCTATATCCTTACAATGAAATGGACACCCTCTCATTCGTAGGGGAGTATCTAATTTGTCAGTTCTCGTGTCGTTTTCGTACTGCGTTTTGCTCATCATACTTTGCATCATTATTTTAGTTGCATCTGAAAAGTAGTGTATTAGGTTTCAGACATTTATATAGTTTAGTGGGTACTACACTTTCTTATAGTATGTTTTATTTTCATTAATTTCAAGCTATTCATATTCATCTTCTTGAAATTCACTCTTTGCACTTTCATAGTTGTTCAAGTGTCGAATTATCCTGTACGAAGATCTTCAGAATTATCAAATGTTTACTAGGCTAGCATCTTTAATATTCCATAAATTTCAACTTTATCACTCTTATCATCCTACTATCAAAATCCCATACTTCTGTCATGCTTTATTGCCATTGCCATGTTAGGCTATACATTTTGCACCTTCAATTCAGCATTCTCACCCAAAATACACACGACTATTTTCATGTCTTCCTTTTCCTCTTCACCTTTCTCGTCTCTGGTTTCATCGTTTTCATTCGCGCGCGTCTTTTGTATGTTTCGTAAAGAGAGAAAAATGGGAGAGGACCCAAAATGTGCTGAATGAAAACGATGTGTAAAAACTCGCACAGACACAGAATCCACAAATATTTTACAAATCGTATGCGAGAGTACGGCTATCGATTTTTATTGATCGAAACTGAATTTTTTTTTGAAACATATTCGGGAATTTCAGATTCAAATTGCCAAAATCACTTTACATAATAATTCCCGCGTTATAGCTACTCTTACTTACGCGATATTGCATATGTAAGGGGGATGGATTTCCGAGATTTGATATGTTCCTCATCTTTTCCTCACTTTTTCAACTTGTTCCCATCTTTTCCTCGCGCTATTTCCAAAATTCCCCTATGTTCCTAGATTCAATATTTCCTCCATGTCGTAGTGCTCATCAGCGATGTAATAATACAGCCCTCCGGCTCTCGTTCGACATGTGTCCGTTTCTCTGATTTTTCTCTCCTTTCTCTCCCCAACTTTACCCCCAGTTTTCCTCATTTCTCCCACTTTTGCCCCCGGGCTAGGAGTCAGCGAAAGAGCGATGGCTACTCACAACTCGCACTTTTCGAGCGGATTTTTTTCAAATCCTATTTCTTCTATCGATTTTTTAGGACATTCGCAAGATTATTTTATTTTTTATTAGGCAAACTAATTATTTTTGTCGAAAATTCCTGAATGCTTTGAAACCTGAATTTCTGGTTACCTCATAAATCCTGCACATATATAATTTCACGCTCATGCTGATTTGCCCATTGATGACCCTCCGCGAATTGACTGAAACGATACTCATCAAATATTGTCGCATACAAATAGACGAACATTCGGATTCATTCACGTAGTTCACTGCGCAAACAATGCGGAACACTCATTTTGGACTCGCTTTCTTTCTTCCCTTATTTCCATTCTTTCTCTCCCTCTCTACTTCTCTAAACCTTTCTAGTTTCCATTTTCTCTCTTACCTTCTCTCAAGGGGCTTTTCTCCCTCCCATCTATGTTTCAGTTTCAGTCCCTATTCCTATTTTCCCTATTACCCTCATTCCTTCTCTATTTTCTCATGTTATGAGGGATGCGACTAACTGGCCTTAAATTAGAGAGTATGGAAAGTGATGAGACGAAAAAGATAACAGAATGCCCAGAGCGGTTAGAAAATTCGAAGACTAATAAGAGAAATGGAAAATTAGCTTCGTTTAGGCAGTATCGGTTTAGTTTTTACTCATTTTTAGTCTTTTTTATCTTGAAAAATGTGATATTTGTATAGTCGAGCTAAATTTTTTTATCAATGATTTCTTACAAATTGCATCTTTAATATTTTTTTTCTTGAAATATAATAATTCTAGCTCTTACTTTCTATGCTAATTTTATTCATGACATTATAACTTTCAAGACTTTTTTTCCAAAGAAGTTCATCTTGAATGGATTAGTGAGAGTTATGAGCTATATAGGTTACCTAAAATAGCGAATCGTTTTGAGTCTCGATAAAAAATAGTTTGATTTATGACAGGTCACTTAGGATAGGTAATAAATCCCTTGAAGGGTAGAGAGTGCATTGTCCTATTCATTTCCATTTCCTTATTATTTAGGCGATCCTTTCACTTATTTTTCCCTTTTGTATGCTATTGTTCATATTTCCAATTTCAAATCTTACATTTAGAAGACTTACCCTTTGATGACTCAGATACGTTACTCATTTGAAAATGCCTTTCAAACGTTAAGACAATTTTAGTTTAAAATGATACCATCTTTTTTCTGATTTTAATTACTTGGACAAAATCTTTATCTGATATTCGATTTCGTGAAACTTATTTGTTTTTGCAAAAAGAAAAAAAACAAATTTTTCAAGACCATGCCAAAAATGTCACCTGAAACCGATTGATCTTGAAATGTACTATGATTTTTGGTTCGGTTTTCAGTTTGACGTCCGCCATTCTATGCATCAACGGGACTGATTGTGAGAGTAAGAATTGAAAATATCAGTGATTTAAAAATCACAATTTCATGAAAAGCATTTATTTTAATTATTGTCGCCTATTCGTTATAAAAATCTAAACTATCATTGATTCAAAATATTTGGAGTCAATGCAATACTACCACATGCTTTAATGGAAGTGGTTTATTTTGCTATTTTATGTTAAGTTTGAAATCTTCGCAAGAAAATTGAAGAAAAAGGCATTTTTCTGTAAAAAATCAAAGATTTTGACCACCCGCACGCATACCACTACTCTAACTTACACGCAGCTGTTGTGCGGCGAGGAATCCCTCAAAAAGATTGCAAATAATTGAGATAGATGACGACAGTCGAAGGGTAATTGACAGCCCACTTTGAAAAAATAAGGAAAGCTGTTCTGGAGTAAAAATTCTAATTTTCAGCCAGACCAGATGCTCCTCCAATCGCGAGACCTCCACCAATTATCGCTTATGCTCATCAGAATCAAACGTTAGCTATCGGATCACAAGCTATTCTGCCTTGCGAGGTAAGCAATTTCATTATTTAATTTAACTGAAAGTATATGGAATAAAAGATTTCGCAAATTCGTAAACCTATAACTAAGCAAAATTAGGTATTTATGCTATTTGTCATAGCAAAAATTCAAGTTACCTAATTAGATGTGAAACAACTTATGAGATGCAAACTTATAGCCAAAACAGATACTTCGGTCGTTATCTTTTATTTTTAAAATTTTAGGCTAACGGACCACCCCACCCTCGAATCAGTTGGCTACATGACGGACAACCCGTCGATGTCTCGAATGATAACCGAATTAGCCAACATTCTACGGGAAATCTGCATATCGCTGATTTGAAGTAAGAAATTTTGAAGACATTTTGCCTGCATACCGAGAGAGATTTGAATCAGACGCAAAGATATGAGTGCAGGTCTCACGGTCATCCTAGGTTAAGTACTTCTACGGTCTGCCTATTTGTTAAGGAAATTCGTCCTATTCTTCATCCATTCGCTTTATAATTTTCTCTGGGAGGTAAAATGAGCCTAATTTCTGACTCACAAAAATGTGTACGAAAATTTCTATGGAATTTTGTGACGTATCTGACTAGACCGATTGATATTT
Organism: Diploscapter pachys; assembly: GCA_002287525.1. Classification (NCBI taxonomy): domain Eukaryota; kingdom Metazoa; phylum Nematoda; class Chromadorea; order Rhabditida; family Rhabditidae; genus Diploscapter; species Diploscapter pachys. Next base: position 70,384 of record LIAE01006778.1, on the reverse strand, counting down.
TACCTAAACCCATAATTTTCTTCCAGAAAATCCGACTCTGGAATTTACGCTTGTCGAGCGAAGAACGAGGATGGGGAATCTACCTGGACGGCGGCACTTATTGTTGAAGGTAAAATTTAAATTGCTCCATTTTCTCAAATTCCGGAAATGTCCTTCATATTCTTTTTAGATAATTTAAATAAAACTACCATTGTACCATTATTTCAGCTTCAAAATAACCAAATTATTTCCATCGGAGCACATATTTTATAAAGGCAATTTTTCAGACCACAACTCCAAAGCGGTGTTCAACCGTATGCCCGATCCATCGGCGTTTCCTACGTCTCCCTCCCAACCCGTAGCGAGCAACATGACTGACAGCGAGCTGGATCTGGAGTGGAAGGCGCCAGAGCGGAACGGTGCCAGTCCCGTAGTCGGATATCATATTCAGTACTACAGTCCGGAGTTAGGACAGGTAGATTTTCGGAACTTTCTCTAAAATAATATGGAGCCCCAAGAAAATGTTCATTGAATTGAACATCGAATTTCTAAGATTCGCACTAGTAGATGAGATAAAAAAAACATCGAAATTCTGAAAATTTGATAATTGATAATTTTTCAGACCTGGTACAACCTGAACGACTACGTGAGTGGTACGCGCCATCGAGTGAAAGACCTCAAGCCAACCCATTCTTATATGTTCATCGTCAGAGCGGAGAATGAAAAGGGCATCGGCACCCCAAGTCAACCATCACATTTGGTTACACTGCCGGCTAGCAGCTCGATAAGTAAGCTTCTAAACATTCTTACAAAGCTCTTATACACTGACAATTTATCCATAACTTCGTATTCAAAGCTCAATCTGTTGATAGGAAATAACTGAATTTTTTAAAATAAAAAATTCGCTCTCAAGATGACAGAATCTTTATTTGCTGTTTTTCCTGAAATTATCAGATTTTATTTTTATAATCTCCTGAATATTTTCAGTTTCCAATGAAGAACGAGAAAACCTCGACTATGAGCGAGCTACAAAAAGATTGACTTCCGAGCAACTGATCAAGCTGGAGGAGATAAAGACGATTAACTCGACGGCTGTGCGACTGTTCTGGAAGAGGAGGAAGGTCGAGGATCTGGTCGATGGATACTACATCAAATGGAGAGGTCCGCCAAGGACTGCCGTAGATCAGTAAGGGATTTTTCAAGATGTTTCTAGAAGCTGGAAATTTGGAAAAGTAGTTGCATCGTAGTATCGTTGCAGGCTCTTTATCTGTCAAGTAACATATGGAATTTTTGAAAAGTCATGACGTGATCTTCTTCCTTCAAATCATTCATTTTCATATCATGATGTCACGAGATTTTCATTTAATAATAACCAATGCAATTGTTATATGACGCTGAGGAAAATCCATCAATTTTTGATGCTAATGAAATCATGGAAAAAATTTCAGATACGTGAATGTGAGTGGTGCACAAACCGAGTCCTACGTCGTGTCCGGCTTGATGCCTTTCACGAACTACGAGTTTTTCGTCATTCCCTATCATAAGAGCATCCAGGGAGCACCCAGTAATTCGATGGATGCACTGACGGCGGAAGCTCGTAAGAATTCAAAATATTCGGAAAAAGTTCTCGTACATGTCATTTCTTATGAACCTCATATGAAATTTGTTTAGACATAAAACTCATAAAAAAAATACGCCTTATAGTTTGTGGAAAAGAAAATTCTCTTTTAGCGCCATCCCTACCTCCCGAGGATGTCCAGGTCCGAATGCTCAACTTGACGACGCTGAGGATCTCTTGGAAAGCACCGAAATTGGATGGAATCAACGGAATTTTAAAGGGATTTCAGGTAAACTATTTCGATTCATTAGCATGCAATCTGTCGATCGATCAAGATCTAATTTCGTTCATTTATGACAGATTTTTCTGAAGCATATTTTCAAAAATATCTTATGCTTCAAGATAAATTGTATCAGAATTAAATTGAATTGATCCTGATCAAAGCATTATTCCAGAACATGCTAAATAATGTTAAAATTTTCAGGTCGTAATCCTGGGCAGCAAAAATCAGAAGTACAACCGCAACATCACGACGAATGAGCGCGCAGCGAGTGTCACCCTGTTCCACCTCGTACCCGGAATGACTTACAAAATCCGGGTCTCGGCACGAAGCAACGCCGGCATCGGTGTTCCGCATGGCACGGATACTGTCACGATGAGTACGCTTATTTTAGTCATTCGCATAGTTTCTATCCTTGAGCAGGCCTAGGTTTAATCATTACAAACCTAAATCATACCCTTCGAAATGTGTTTTCATTAGATTGAAACGGATTTTTAAAATATCAAACTCCACTGATAGAGATGATTCCAATGTTTTCAGACCAAGAGACTCTGGACAAGCACCTGGCGATGGCATCCGAGCAGGACTCCATCCTGCACAACATCACTCGTCAGTCCTGGTTCCTCGTGCTCGTCATCGTCATTCTCTTCATCTGCGTCATTGCCGTTGTCGTTGCTCTATCGATGAGGAAGTTCAATACTATCAGGGTATGAGCTTTCTTCAACTTTTTAAAATAAAACCATATTCCTTTTAATAAGTGAGAACGCTCATCTATTCTCAAATCATCCTAGGGAAAATCCCTAGAATGGAGTTAGCTTTAAACTAGAATAAGATATATTATTCTGCAAATGTACCATGTCCAAATTCTTAGATCTTCTGACAAAAATGACAATATCTCAAGATAGCACTCATCCTCAGTCTTCAAAAATATTATATTTTGGATTATATATTTTCTTTCAGGACCCCAACAACCCGTTCATCAAAATCAACGACGGATCTGTGCACGTGCCGACGAATGCCATCTGGGAACCTGGTTCGTACAATACGTCGAGAATGACGTTGAATAGGTAAATTCTTATCAAACACACTGTTTTATGAGAAAATTAATTCAGAAATGGCCACCCAGTGTATTCGATGACGCCGAACGGGCGTGAATTCTACCCGATGTGTGAGGATTTCACTGGAACACTGAATCGACCCGGATCGGAACATCACTATCATTACGCGCAATTGACTGGTGGACCAGGGAACCCACTGAGTACCTTCTATGGAAATGGACAGGTAAATTCAGCTTGTGAATAACTTAGAATATTATAATCTAGCCACCTAAATAGTTAGATCAGGATTAGGAAGGATTTACTATTTCGCTGATTAAATATTCTATCAGATTTGTAAGAAAATATTTCAGTACGGTGACGACCCCTCTCCATACGCGACGACGACATTAGTTCTATCGAATCAACAGCCCTCTTGGTTGAACGACAAAATGCTCCGAGGTCAACCGACGCTACCGAGCAATCCGATTCCAAATGGGCCGCCGCCTAAGTAAGGAGGAGAATTCTTGAAATTTTGCAATCCAATCGAAACCATTGAAAATCAGAAAATTTCAAATCATCGTAATCTGGAATTTTCAAAAGTTGAATAAAAACTATTTTAGATTCGCTGACACTTCCTCTGGCAATCGATCGCGCGCTTCCCGAGCATCCGATGGTCGTCAGACACTACCTTCACGGGGTAACGGCTCCCTCCACTCATCCGACAGTCCGCCTCACACCGATGTGAGCTATGTACAGGTATTTTGAACGAATACGTAGAAGTAGGTGTTCACGTTTAGCTTTGACTTTTGAAAATAACAACAACATTTACCCCATTATTAGCTTGAATTATGTTGAACAAATCTTCATTTCTTTTTCAGTACATATACTATCAGTAATTAGATAGTCCCAGAAAATATGATTGGATCATGTGGAATTTGTAGATATTATTATCCTCTTAAACATGGATTTAGATTTTCTTATCTTTCGAAATTTTAGTTCCAATCCTCGGACGGTACGGGTGGCAGCTCGAATGGTCGGTCGAGGTCGGGTAGGCGGACGCCGCCCAAATTGATGGACTTCATCCCCGCACCGCCCAACCAGCCACCTCCCAATGGGGTTTATGATGTATGTTTTAGTTTTGAATTATTATATTTTTGGAAGCTTTGGATCCTTCGCGCAACATCGAAAGCATGAAAACTAAATTGCCGCATGTTTCAGAGGATCAAGATTTTGATCTTCCTTTTTCATATACACTTTATATAACATGGTAAAAATTGGGACACGGCGAAGTTATGAAGGATCCAAACTATCAATATTTTATGTGTAAATGTAAATGATATGTAATCGTAAATGCAGAACATTTCCGCACTAGCACCCACATATAGATTGTCGTCTCGTTTCAGGGTTAGTTTGTCAAGTGCAATGATGTCACTAATTAACTGTCTCAACACTAACGCTAACATTTCATACTTTCAACGCTAACTAATATATTACATTCGGCAATAATGTGTGTTAAAATCTAAATATTTCGAGATTTTAATACCTATTTTATTTTCAGCCAACGCCACGATATCGGCGATCTCGAGGCCGATCTGAAGACCCTTACGATTCCGTGTCAGATGGCGTCTTTCCTGACGGCCGAGATGGAAGGAGTAGTCGGAATCGGAGTAGTGGTAAGGATGGAATTATTTTGACAACACTTATTTTGTTTAAAATTTATCCTGACATTTTGATAAGGAAAACTGGTTCTATGCTAACTTTTCATATCACTAATTTGCCTAGATTTCTCGTTAAATTCAGATGGTCCCAATTTTTCGAAAATTGTTCTTAATAATCCACGGAACCATTGGAATCTCTTTTTTCTCCTTAATCATGATCGAATCGATGCATTTCGTTGAAATTCGAAAGTTTTCAACGAAATCAAGATTTTGAACATATTAATGTTGGATAGCGCAAAATATCACAAATTTCGAAACTTCAAAGTCGGAAAAACGGTTCTTTGAAATTTTCACCTTTTTCTTTTCCTGAAGCTCTTTTCCAGTAAAAGTAGAAGACACAAGTGGGTCGAACAACCTTCAAAATAGGAAAAGCTATAGAATGAAAGAAAAATAAGCATCTCAGAGCGATAGGGAAAATACGGAAAAGGATAAAATCTCCAAAGTTAGAGAAATAAATAGCAAAAGTTAAAGAAAGAAGAAAAGCTATAAGAGAGAACAAACCTTAAAATTGAAACAAAAAAGTTGCAGGCGTTCGCCCGCAACGCGGCAACCGCGACGACGACAGCCAGCGCTCGTCGCTGATGGACGACGAGGGCG
>LIAE01006778.1:3611-65151 GCA_002287525.1 Diploscapter pachys | reverse complement strand
CAGGTCCCCAGAATGGGCGTTTCCGCCAGTGCCCTCAGCCAAAATAGCTGTGAGTTTATTCGATTTTTCATAAATAATTGAAGTTCAAGGTTTCTTGCCAAAAGTTTGCATGAAGATTTACGATATTTTGACACGCCTCAACTCTATAATAAATGTATTTATTTAAAACAGGAAAAAGGATAGAATTAGCTCTAATTAAATTACTAGAATTTATTCGTTTATTTAACTTTTTCAGGCGATTCCTTCGGCCGCTCATCTAGTCGCTTCAAATCAACTCTACCACGGGGCTCCAAGTCGGAGCAAGTCTAGCATTTTTCTAATGTTTTCTTCAATTCTTAAAACCTTTGGAATCCTTGGAAAGTTTACCGGTTAATTGACCGCTAATTTATAAAGTTCATCTTTTTAAGGGTAATTAAATTTTATACGAATTCAAAAATGAGTGAATTTTCCAAGAATCATATTCCTAATGAAAACCTAGGCTCAAAGCACAATATATCAATTAAATTTATTCTTTAACACTGACAAAAGTCATTCAAGTTGGGTATACAAATTTCTGTAAATCTACTTTTGTCCTAATTTATATCATCCAACCTTTCAATTGTTTTACTAATTTCATGCATTTCAAAATGTCTTTGATATCTTTAGCAAATGATATTTTTGTAATATTCTTTAATACTAAAATATTATTTTCTAAAATGTAATTTAAATCCAAGAAATTGCCGCTCAAGTTGATCGTTCATTTATCCGTGCTGATCTCGCTCTTTCACACTATCCCTTCACTGATTCCATTTGGCCTAAACCTGTGCTTTTCAATGTTACCGTAATCCCTAAAGTAGAAGTGCTCTTTAAGTTAGAAGATTCTCTAAAATAAAGCTATAACTTTTAGTTTAGGTGCTACGGTAAATTAATTGTTTACTTCGGCAACAAACTCTGCCATTATTTTGTGGATGTCGAGAGAATTTCCGGAACAACTAATGACAGTTGTTGTCGAAGCATTTTTCATAAATTTTCAAATTCAATAACTCTCAAAACGGCGTACGGTTCTCAATCCTTTATTGTTGAGACTTGTTGTCATATTTTAATTTTTTTGTAAAAATGTTACATATTGCAACACAAAATGATAATAAATTTTATTGCAATTATTCCCGGCAATTTGACTTGAAGAATGGCGTCATGAAAGTAAACAAAGCAATTGAAAATCAAATGATTAGATGATTAGATGATTAGAAATAACTATATTTGGTATTGGTACTATCGATAACTTATGTAAATAAATAGTTCGTAGTTTGTAGGGGAAAGTTGTGTCCAAAAATATATGTTTGGATCGATCAGCTGGGAATCTCGTCATATTTTGATGTTATGACATGCAAAATATGACAAATTCGTTAATACATCATATTACTGATTTTCTATCAGTTAATATTTCATATTTTACTCTAGCGTGCATAATTTTTGATTCTTTTTTGGAATTTAATTGAAAAACGTTTAACTTTTGTGAAATTTGGAAGAGTCGTTTTTTCTAATTTTTAAGCTCTTAAATTTCGCTGAAAATCTCTCAAAGTTCAAGATCTCATTTTCATAAGCAATTCAGGTATGAAAAAATCCAAAATTTCCGAGACGAAACAACGAAAATTCGGAGAAAGCAATTCTATTACACAATCCAACGCAATTGTGTAAAAAGTCTAAAACTAATTACAAATTGTTTATCAAACAAAGTATAGTCATTATTGTTCCTCATATGGTAACATTCCGGGATGTACGAAGCCGGACATTAATTAATGTCTGAGTTCGGTCCGAGTTTCAATTTTACGGACCGCGTACAATCTTGGTCGCAATACATTTTCAACAGTGAAATTCATTTGGAAATGTCACAACATGATTTGGAAGAGTAGCGTTATCCACCAAAGATTTCGGTAAATAACTTTATACACCTTTCTAAATCATGTTGCGACAATTTCAAAACTCCTTTTAGTTACAATTATCTCTCGTTACTTTTGAATGCATTCGAGAGTTGTCTGTATTATGTGCATTGAAATTAAATTATTATTTCACATTTTATTGAATAAAATTTATGTATGAAATCTGAGATTATTATAATCAAGCTTTATTTTGTGTTAACTTTTCCGACTTCTCGCCATTCATTCGTTTGTGGATCGTATTCCTCGATTGAATTACAATAATTTATTTTGAAAGTTGTTTGAATTCTAAATTAACAAATATTTCATATAAAGATATGCAAAATCTCAGCTCACCCTCCGATTGCATACAATTTCTCGTTAGCGACAATGAGCGAGTGATTCTCTCTTGCATAATTCATATCAGCGATTCGAGAAATTCGACTGTCAACTGGAGCTGAGGGGTCGAAACACAGACAGGATTTTAATACATCATCATCACTAAATATATAATGATGCATTATTTATCATACAAAGTTAGCGACTTCACTCCTCCAGTTATGTAAATTCTTCCGTTTAGCGATGCAACTCCGGAAGTTTTTCGTTCTTCTGGAATCTCTCCGACTTCAATCCATTCTCGTTCATCATCCGATAATCGATATATCTTTCTACTTTCCCATCCACCAATAACTGAATATCTATAATTACAGTAAGGAATAAACTATAATGTGACCGTATAAAATCTTATCGCATCTTATTGCTTGAGTCTCTCCAGTTGGAAGAGGGAATGTAGGTCCTGTTTGCCATTGTCCATCTATTAAAACCTGAATTAATTATTTCATGAGCTTTTATTCGATCTTCTTACATTTACACGATTTGTTACTTCTCCTGTTTTAGGATCCGCCCCACCCAAATAATACAGCTTGTCTTTGAAATAAACCACTGATGCACCTCCACGCTGTTCAGGAGAATCCGGGCCTGTAAAATTCTTTGAATCGATCATTCATAGATTTGTTGAGCAGACCTTTTGAAATTTGTCGAGTATTCAAGTCATACATTTCAAACGACTCATTTTCGCCATCAATTCCAAAAATCTGAAGCATAAAAAATTATTCAAAATAACGAACATAAGAGTTTACTTTATTCTGTGTAGTTGCTACTTGATATGGCTCATAACAATTGTCGAATTCTGTAATCTCTTCGACTGAGCAGGTATATGAATCGAACAAACATATTCTTCCTTCATATTTGTGATCATTATTTTCATAATAAACTAAATTATTACGAATCGCTTCAAAATCTCTTATTTAGTTTCAACATAATTTCTTACGATAGAATAAAATTTTCCCTTTGAGCAATATCGGCAGATGTTTCTTCATTATTTGCATCATCCGTTTATTAGTCCAGGCCAATTGTCCCAGGTCTTTGAATTCGGGATATTGGCAGATCAACAGTATAATTTCGACTGGTAAATTGGCTAACATCTTTGTTGTTTTTGTTAAGAGACCTAAACAATCAACATAGTATTATTTCAAAATGGAAATAGTAAAAGAGTTGATTGAAACGAGAAGTTTGCAATTAATGAGTGAAATTGACTATTGAAGAAAGGAAAACGAAACTACTAAATTGATGCTTCACAATTTTTATCAAACTAAAAATCGGTTCCTAAACATGGCTTACCATTTAAGAATCCTAAAACTTGAAGATACATGCTGAATTAAACTATCCGTGTATTTATTTATCGGCTTATCGATTATAAACGACACAAATGCATCTGTATCATCAAGTATTTTCCATGACTACTCTAATGTTATGATATCATTTCTACCGTTGCTGAAAGCCTGTTTAATTTCAAAATGAGTTATTTGGAAGATAGGAAATTGTTCATAACGTTCATTCGCATCGATGATACATAGTCTGATAACAACCGAGTTATTGAAATTTAATTTTTTTTAATTATGCGCACTCTGCAATATAATAATCCCGCCTCGAAGATAATTATGAGCTATTGTAATGCGGTCAAATCCTACTAAATAGTATGCTAATATCTAATAGCTCAATCTATTTTATTATATTATTGCAATTTAGTGTAATCGCTCGGTTGCCGATATGAAATGTTGCACAATATTGAATGAATTTTTCAATTACTGCCAAAATCCGAATTGTTACTTTGAACTTTGCGTTGCTACTGGCCTCATATGACGATGATATCTCACCAATGATAAGCACAAATTATATCGTGTGTGGGACAAAGCCACTACTCACATCATACAGTGACACTGCGAAAAATGATCATATTCCAAAGTTGCATCAGCCTGTTTTCATTCCCTAATCTTTATCAAAGGAAGAAATATTCACTTCTTATCTATAATCATGCCTCAAGCCAAAGTATTCTTTGTTTAGCATCATCGCTTATTTTGGAATGCCTTACGCTTGACTGTCTATTTTATTCCTTATCTATGTGGTGTGACCTGAGATATATGCATATTTGATGCAGAAATTATTGAATTCGATCCAGAAGTTTCTGTTTCAATCTTATTATTCACTCAAAAACCCTAAAATTGCCCAATAGTTTACATTTTCATGGATTTTTCTTATTTTTCATCAAATAATTTATCCTTTGTGATGACTTAATTGTGATCAAAGCACGAAGACCGAATTTAATGAAAAGTTGCTTATCAGCGAAAATCGTTATTTTGCTCAGAAATTTAGCACTTTCTTTTCCCTGGCTTTATTACCTTATCAATTAATATTAGACTTGATTATTGTCTGAATGAAATATAAAATTTTATAGCGCAATTTTTAGACCAATATCTTTGATAACTTTTTTAAAACAACGATGTTGGACATCGATTGAACCTTATTTTCTTGATTATTTCAATCAATATCAAAGGAATCCTATCATTATGAATAAAAATCGATATTAACCTTGTCCTTATCAAATTGAAGATTCTAAAATCATATTTCGATTTGAAAATTCAGAAAAATCCTTTCCTAAATCTAAATTTATCATTTACACATTTTCAATTTTTTCTAATGACTAAAATTTTCTGACATTATTGAATTATACAATTTGAAACTAGATGATAATGAAATAATTCAATTTCAGACCTGTTTTTATTGGCTAAAATATGTTTGGTTATTTATTAATCTCTCGGGATAATTCCGTGGTATTGATGGATGGTGACGTGGGGTTTCTGAAGCACGTGGCGAGTCGGGTCGAGGTCGAGATCCTCGACGCATCTGAATGCGCGTCGACGTCGAGCGGCATCTGCTCCGACATCGACTCCAGATCTATAGGACTTTTGCCCGTCTGGCAGAGGAAGAAATCCTTCTATAAGGTATTTTTTCAATTATATTTTATGGACATTAAGTTGAGAGATCGTATTTTTGTTGAAAGTTTTATAAGATTTATTAAAATTATAGTTATGGACATTATTGAAAAGTGTTATTTTTGACTAAAGCTAAAATTATATTGAGCCGTAATAATGATCTTGATATTTTCTAAGTATTGAAATCAATTTTTATCATATTTAAATTACCAAAAAATATGCGAAAGTCTAAAATTTATGTTGAAATCTTGCTAAAAAGGAATGATAAATGAGTGAATTTTCAGGAGATAAACCGTAATTCCCTACGTGAAGTTTCGCACATCTTCCTGCCTCTGATATCGTTATTCCGAGCCGCTTCTGAAGCGAATAATAACGCGATAAATTCGATATCCAACAATAGCATTTCGATTCGGTTCAAATCACTGCAAGATGGATATTTCATATTGTCTATGGGGGATAGGTGAATTCATATTTTAACGTTTAAAATTATCAATAATCTATATTTTTGTATCTTTGAATAATTTTTTTTTATATAATAATTTCAATCTTAGAGATTGAATTTTAATCAAATAATCAATTGTTTCCTTCAGTGACTCGCAGCAACAACGCTTTTTAGACTATTTCGCGACGGGGATTCAAATCAATTTGGGCCCTCTTTTAGAGCTGATAGATTCGGAATTGGTTCCCGTTAAAAGCGCCAAGGAAAATATCCGACTACTTCTAGAAAGACACTGCAAAGGGTGTTGCAATTTTTGGCGAGGTACGTAATTTTTAGATTTAAAAAAAATTTCTTTAATTCTTTAAATGATAACAAAACTAGTCTATAATTTCTCATTTTGATTGAAAGTCTGCCTCGGTCTGAATGACAATTCCGAAATACTTCGGAGGTGAAGTCAGACATAATTGTAACACCTACACTTGAAGATAATTTCAGCTGTTTTCATCATTTTTAAACTTTAGATACAATCGATGTCCGAACATCGACGTTTTACTCGAAACAACTCGACAAAATGATGCCGATCTTGATATCCGCGAATTCGCAATTACACCTGTTCATCGGCCCGAATAGGTGTGATCAAAATAAATTTTCAGAAACTCATAAATTTAGTAAACTATATTTACCTTGAAAATTTTAAATCTCAAACCCTCGAAGAATATGCAATTTTCTTCTTAATAGTTATATATTTTTAAATAATTTATGAATTTAAAAAAGTGTGGTCTTCAGTGACTATTTTTCCTAAACCTAATTGGAATCCTAAGATTTTAAATACTTGTGGTTTTCAGATGCCTTTTGATTTCGAACGGTCAACTTCTGGCATCGGCAAATTCAGCGAGTGACGATCGACCGATGTGGAAACAGATGCGGATTTCCGATGTGCAGTGCGCGCTGGATCAACTCAACCTGCTACCTTTAACCAATGGAGAGACTCATTTGTCTCAGGTAATAACTCTCATCCCTCATAATTTAAAGTTATTTTGAAAACTCTACTAGGAAGTTTTTCGATTTACACACTCTAAATGTAAATATGAGAATAGGTCGTTAGATCAAACTTACCTAATCTTTCCTTAAATCGCTTGAGAAGATAATCTATGAAAGTTAAAGAATTTTTTTCATAATTTCACTCTAGCAAATATAGACTTTCTCAAGTTACGAAATTATGAGATTTCTCGAATAACAAAGGAAAATATGACACTAAAATTGATTGTTAAATTTGAGTGCTGGCTTCGATCATCATCGGGACTAATACCGTATTACGTTAATTTATTTCGAGTTCAATTAACCAATCATTTGCAATTGGTCTGCCTGGCTGAAGCTAAACATGACCATTTAATTCGAACGGTCATTTTGTTATACGATCAACTACAGCAGTTGGCGAAACAAGTGAATTCTGGTATGAAATTAGATTTTAAAAAAATAATAATTATCTCAAATTGAATGCTTTAAATTGCAAAGAATTTGAGCCCATCTGGAAAAGTCGTAATATCGTAATGTAGCGACTCTTAGTTGAGAGTATAGGATGATGTAGGGAAAGAGATTTTCCACGACAACTTCTTAGGTTACAGTGTTATTATTTTTCCAGGTTCCCGTTAACTTTTTGATAACTTTAAGTTAAAAAATTTGATTTATTTCAGAAAGTATGCAACAACACAGTCTAAACGAAATTAAGTTAACGTTAGCCGACGTCGAGAAAATGTTGCTTGACCTGAATTTGCCCCAAGATGAAACCTCTTCAGACAGAGCGTTTTTAAGGAACACCAAGAAAACGACAGCCTTCTTAAATGTAAGGTTAAATTTAACATTTATTTAAATTATTATATTCTAGTCCCTCTGGAATAGGCTATTCGTTGAAATCTCCAAGAATAACGAAGAAAATGGAATTAATATGACGCCCTCATCCAATAGACGATTTTCCCTGATCACGATAAAACGAGCTATTTCGAACGTATCATTGGTTTGGAATAACAAAGCCACTTCTCAGCCGAATATTACGGTTCAGAAGGTATAAAGTTTCAACTTTTTAGGTTAAATATATTGGGTAATAGTCCAAAAAAGTAACTAAAATTTTAAAAATGCAAACCCCTAGCTTCTATGCTCTCTTCGCCATCCCTGAAATGAAGTAGCGTGGGAAAAAACTCATTCTAATTTCTGGATAGCCATATACTTTTAGAAAATCTCTAAAAATGTAACTCAAAATTTTAGAATTTATCTTTACAACTGGAGGTTTTGATAACCTATTTCCGAAGGCAACTACTATCGATAATCCAAGAACTCTGCTGTGTTTCGAATCATGAAACTCAGAATTATAAATTGAAACTTTTCCAAGACGCCATCCCAAGAATAATTCGAACCCAACACGAAAAAATTATCGAAAGTTTTAAATTTGGTAAAATTTTTTGATTGATTGAAAAAATAAGAAATTTTAGGTGACCAGTCGAATAGTTATAAAATCATCAATTATCTACGGCCAGTAGACTTGTCTTTGGATATGATATCCTATTCAGTTACTGTAAAACATTTACATATGAGTATTACTTACTCAGCCGGTTAGTGAAGTTTAATTCTACGAAAAATATAAGGTAATTAAAATTCTCGATTTTCAGATGAAATTCAAAGCGAATTCGACTTTTCTCGAAATTCTGACAACCCGATGAAAATAGTCGACGTTTCCTGCAGCAAATCTGGGAAGAAATATACGATATTTCAGGTAAATTTTAATTGTTTAATAAAGTAAACATTATTTCAGATCTCGGAACAGTTCAACTCAAGTGAGAAATCATCTGTGCAAAATATCGTATCAAATTGGTTGAATGGTTCAAATTCAAATTCGAACAAGTCTAATGATTTCGAAGGAATTTCGGCAACCGCGATATTTCCAGTGTTCATTCACAAGGAATTGGCTGCTAAACAAATTCAGATTTTATGTAAAAGGATTTATGAAGATATCGTTAAATCGTCTCGTTATTTTACATAATTATGTTTTATCCTAATAGAATAAATAGTTATCGATTGAAGTTGTAGGAGTAAATTTTTGCAATATAATCTATTTTTGAAACTACAATGCAGGATACATTGAGCTGTGCGAATCAGAGCTGGATTGCAGGTCAAAATTTTGAAAAACTGAAACCGAAAGTTCAACCTTAAAAACTTTTCGAAACCGAAACTTTCGTCCAGCTCTGCAAATTCTATTCCAAGTCATTCTGAAGCTCTGGATAAATCGTCATCATTGACTTAGTGCTTAATACAGTTATTTATCATTTTGCCTACTCAATAAACTTCGAGTCTCATTATCAGTTTAAATTGTACTGGGTTTACATAAACGAAAGTTCGCGATCTTCTAAATGTGTACTTTTCTCAATAAACGCTGTTGTCGATACCTTTGGTTACATTTGAAAGATCCATAACTTCGATGGATTTTCAATATAAAATACATGCATTCTCTTCCCAAGAATTTTAATTTATCATTGATTTATTGAATTTTTAAAACAAAAAAGAAAACAAGAATTTGAAAAACAAACTGGGTTGGAGATGTCGCTCGAGTCAAACGCGTTGAACGGCTTGACGCCGACGATGATCATCTCCAGCTCCTTCAGAGGTTCTTGGGAATGATGCCGTCCTTCTCGGCGAGTCGGCGAATGGCATCATCGGCTTCGCCCATGCGGCGAATCGCGCCGCAGATCGCATAACGCGTCGATTTGCCCGTAATCTGCAAGTCATTTTCTTGAAAAAAAATTAAAAAATAAGAATGTTGATTTTTAGCAAAATCCAATTTAGAATTCTCCCAATTGAGCATTTTTCCGGTCAAACGTTATGAAACTTGAAGATCATATATTTTCGATGATCAAATGAAAATTTCAAGAAGAAGATAAAATATATATTAAAGATAAAAAAAAGAAAACTGGCTGACCATTCTGCCAGTGATGGGGTCGACGTCGACGATGTCGATCTGGACGGAAGCGTGGTCCTTCGGTCCGATCAGGCGGCCCGACGACGAGCTGCAAAATAATATTTTTGAAATTATTTTCCTACCATAAAAATTTCAAACAGCGGGATTATTTTTAAATGGGTATGTGTGCGCATAAAATTGCACTTTAAGAAAATTGTTGGAAACATTTTTTCCTCGAATCCTATGCGTTTTTAAAGTAAATCTCGATTTAAAGAAGAAAAAAAAGAATAGAATCCAATAAATTTCATGCAAATTGAAAATTCAAGTTTAACCCCACCATTTACGGGGCTCGTACAGCTCAACGGTTTCGCCGGCGTCGTTCTGCATGTTTGATTGCTGGTCGACTTTTTACCTGAAAAATAAGACAATTTGTTTAAATCCCCGAAAAATGTGCTCCTTGAAAAATTCAGTACCGATACATTTGTAAAGTTTACCACCAAAATTTTCATATTTTCCAAAACTATCTAGCTCCAAAATAGGTGTACTTTACAAATAAGCGAATCGTGGATTTTTCATGAAGAAAAAGAAATTAGAATATCGTCGAAAAAACAAAAAGAAACCAACGAAAACGAGCGATTTTGGGCCGAAGGGTGGTTAACGAAGGTGGGCGGGACTTGGCGACAACAAATTGCAATTTGATCGCAAGGTTTTCGCGAAAAGATTGTTTGCCCAGCTTTTCCTTGTATTTCTTGTTTTTCGTGGGGAAAATACATTTTTTTTTATCGATTTTTGAAGTTTTTCAAGAATAAAAATGAATAAATTCGGAGAACTTTGACCTTTGAAAATTTGAAGAAATTAGGGAATTTTTAGAAGGAAAATTGATTTTCTTCCAGTCTTTTCGGTCACAGTATTCTGAAATCGAAAGTTCGGTTTCGGTTTTAGCTTTAGTTTCAGTATCGGTTTCAAAATAACAATCTGGAGAGTCAATGGAATTCCTAGATTGGGAGACGTAGTCTTATTTTCATGTTTAAGGAAGAGCTACCGTAATCCCTCTATAAAATATCCTTTTTCGTCATTTTCCCCTGAAAACCTATGAGTTTTACCTTCTATTCCTTAGAACATCGATAATTCTGATTTTTTTTCTGTATTTTTTCACGAAATAACCTAGATTTTTCACTAAAAATGTTCATTTTTCAACTTTTTTTTTTTTTTTTTTTTTTTTTTTTTTTTTTTTTTTTTTTTTTTTTTTTTTTTTTTTTTTTTTTTTAAATTTTGTCCAAATTTAGCCATCGCTCTCTAGAATTGATCGGAATATCGATTTCTTTGCGGTTGCGTCGCTATTTCGATCGTTCAATTAATGTGACGTATGGTTCGCCTTCCTTTCTTCATAAATTGGCCCCCCAGTTTCTCTGTGTCGTATGCCTGCCTTGCGTTTATTCGACGTGTCCCTTCTCTGCGTTCTCTCCCTCTTTCCTATACTCTCCTTCTCTCCCCTCTCATTTTCCATTCTCTTTTCGTCACAGTCATCTGATTTCCATTCTTTCGTTGCCGCCTCTAGCGAGATATCGATTTTTCCGGCTTATCATTTAATCAAAATCACGCATTAAAATGATAGAGCAGAAAAGAACTTTTCGAGAGTTTTCGGCGGAATTTTCGCTTTCGTATCATATTTTGTGATTTCAGAAAACTTGCACCAAAAATGACGACGACTTCTGAAGCGTCGGCGGACAACGTTCAACTTCTGATTCGTTCTTCGTTCAATCAGTCGGGTAAAAATTATAAAATTTCATTTTTAAACATGATTTTTTCATTTTAGTAAAATTTGAATCAGTCAAAAATGATGTTTCACAAGAAGAAGATTTTTTAAAAGAAATCCTTAAATATTTACTTTCAGAAGACTATACAGTCAGTTGCCCGAAGACTTGGACGATTTTGGATCTGAAAAAGCACATTAATTCGAACTATCCGTCACATCCGGTATTTTTCATTTCTCCTATCATTTTTATTTTATTTTTGCAAATTTAGCCCCTCGCCAACATGCGCCTGATTTATACCGGTGCGAATATGGTCGACACGATGGTCATCAAGGACGTCTTGGCCAAAAGGTATGATGCTTGGTTTTGAATTTCTGCAAAAACTACTTTTTACTTCATCTCTTTCTAAATAAAACCTGATTATTATCTTTGCACAAAATTAGCAATTTAGCTACAAAACTGGCTATGATATTTTTATCTTACAGAAAGAATAATTGTCTAACTTATGCTATGAAATTCAAATATTTTAATTTTATGAAAAAGTTAAGTATCAGTTTTAAACTAAAAATAAATAATTCAGACAAGTGGTCGACGGCCCGCAGATCTTTCATCTGGTCTGTCAACTGCCCCAGTCGACTCTCCATCAGAGACGCCCCGTCGCCATAAGTCAGCCCATGTACCAGAGTGCAACTCAGTTCTATCGGTATTTTTATTCTTAATTTTCCTAAATTGAAAAAAATCAATTTCATTTTTTCGCTGAAGTATTTTACAATAAATCGAAAAATATGTCAATTTTATAAACCTTTAGCTTTTTTTGGAGAGTTTAAAGCATTTGTTTTACAGTACTATTTATTCTAAAACTTCGAAATTTTCTAAAATGTAATTTATCCTATTTTTCCTTCTGAAAACTGAAATTTGTAATTTCAGCACTCCCGCTCAAACTTTTACTCCACAATATTCCATGGGTGATGCAGTCATCAACGGGAACCAGGCCACACCCCAGATCCCCACCCAGCAATACTCTGACGCCTATATGGAGTATGCGAGGAGGTAAATATTCTAATTTTCACTTTTTCTATTTTCATTTATTTTAAGGCTTACTGTAACTTTTATGAAAAGGGATTAGTAATCTCCATTTTGGGATATCGGATTAGTGGGGATTATTTCAAAATGAGATTTTTTTAAAGATACTTTTTTAAATAGTAGCAAATATTTGTGTAGCACATTATTTTTAAGGAGAATAATTTTAAAAACGTATATTTCAGATGGCAAATGTACCAAGCCTCGATGTACGGGTATACCTACGGAAACCCGTATATGGCCGCTATGTATTCACAAACGCATATGCAGTATCCGGGTGTCTACAGCCAAGTGATTACAAATGGAACGAGTCCAGTTGCTCAGCCGGGAACGAACCAGGTCTACGCCGCCGCCTACGACAACATCGGCCAGAACGCGCCCGCAGTTGGAGGCGATGTGAGGACGATTTTTTACCAAAATTTTTTTTTTTTAATTTATTTCTCATTGTTTTTGTTTTCAAAGACAATTTATCATGAAGATGTGAGATAGCATTTTTTTTCTATATAGTGCCTTTTCAAAATTTAATTAATGCTGAAACGCGTGTAGTTTTATATAAAAGTCGAATTTCTAATTTATTTATACTTCAGAAAAAAAGACAATAGAATTTTACTTTTTAAGGCAGCGCTGCCCCAGAATCCCGCCGCCCCCGCAATTGTGAATGACGAGGCTGTTGCCCCAGCCGGAGGAAGGCAAATGGACGCTTTGGAGAGGTTCTACCGATTCTTCAAACTCATCATTTTCGCTATGGTATGCATTTTTCAAATTCAAATTTCATTTTTTGTTATTTTAAACTGTTCTCCTTTTCCCTTTTTTTTGCAAAATTAGATTTCTTTAAAATATCCCTGAAAACCATTTCTCCAAAATATTACTAGAAAATTTTCTATTGAATCGTATTAATTATGGAACAATTTAATTTAAATATGTATATTAACTTTTAGGTGCTATTTATGTACGACATTTCATTCGAGAGAATGGCGCTAGTGTTCTGTCTCTGCCTGTTCCTCATCCTAATAAGGAACAGGAGAAACGCGCAAAGGGCCAGGGAACAGGCGGTAGAGATTGAGAGGATGGCAGGTATGATCATTTTTAATCTACTTTTATTTTTGAAAGAATCTAGCTTTAACAATACACGGTCTTATGAACCCTATCCCTTAGTAGCATCCTGCGATTATGCTCAAAGAAAGGAAATGCCAGCGAAAATGCGAGAAAATGAACGAGCATTCATGGAATGAATGGACGAAATTAGAGATTGTCTCGCTCAATCGTCAAAATCTGCGCAATTGCACGAAGATACACAATGGTGCAGCAAGATTTTAGATGGGCGGGACTAAATCCTAACCATAAAGAGCATAAGGACGTGAATCGTTATTATTTTTCCCTCAAATTTATACCTGATATCTTGAAACTTGTTCAATTTTACCTTTCAAATATAACACTTTTAATCTGATAATTTTGTTTTAAAAACTGACGACGGTAATATTGAACGTTCTATCTTCTCTTTCCGGAACTTTTAGAATTATCCAGGAATATAAAACAACGAAGAATCTAATTTTTATATGATATGAAAAAGAATTTTTTCAGAGAGAATCCGCGAAAGAAATGAGAGACTAGATCGGATTGAAAGAGAAATCAACGATGAGGAAGCGGAAGAACTCGTCAACAACAACAACCACGGCGAGCCGGTCAATCAGGGCAATGCAAATGAAGTTCGGGTTTTTTTTTAAAAATATAATTTTAACAAAATTTGTTTAATTTTACTAAATTGAGAATGATTTTAAAGGAATTTTCTATTCATAGTATCTCTCCTGAAACTTATTCTTTACATTTTTCCGTAATTTTCAAAGAAAGCAAAATGGATATTCTCCTGAAGATTTTTAAAAATATAATGACTGAAATATATGTAAAGCATTTTTAAATTAAAAAAGAATTAGAATAGAAATCGATTTTCAGCAAAATGGCGTTGAGACAGACCGAGACAATGCAACAACTCCTCCCCCGGCTGCTGGGGTAGCTTTGGAGGGCCAGGGCGTGCTCGGATTCGCTTATTCGTTCATCACATCCTTCTTCCTTTCGCTGGTCCCTGAAAATGCCGTGCCGATGGATATGAACTAGAAAAGCGCCTTGGTAGGAATCTGAATCGGAAATTTTCGGGATTTATTTTACTTTTTTTTATGAATTTTAAACTTATTCTAGAGCTTTCGCTTTTGATATAACGTTATTCTTCTTCTGAAAATCTAGAAATTTCTGGATTCATTCACGATCAAATAGTGTAATACTTTGAGAAATTTTAAAATGTATACTTGTAGAAAGGATTTTTGAGTCAATAAAACTCGGGAAAAATATGATTTCTAGGGAAAAGTAGACTTCAAAAATATTTAAAGGTCTGTTTTTCACAAGTTTTATTGGTTAGAACGCATAGTTTAGAAGTGAGACATTTTTGTAAAAATATCATTTTTTCAATCCAACTGACTGTGATCGTAAATATTTTCGCGTAAATAATTATTTTTTTGTAAAGAATAATTTTATATTCGGGTTACACCTTTCTTATCTGATCCGGCTCATTTATGGTCAACCTTTATCTAATCATGAAACACTTCCTCTTTGGTATAAAACTAGAATACTACTAGAAGAACCTACTTGATTTCCTATTTATTTTCAGTATCTCTAGAACAGTCGAGATTTTATTCATTCTATTCCAGGCTGTATTTCTATTTTCTGCTTTTTTATTTCCAAAAAGCCACATTTTGATATGAGGCAGAAAATTAGTATATACGGTATGATATCATCGCAATTATTCTGTGCATATTCGATCGAAATTGATTTTCGCTTTTTAAATTATTTCATTGGTCTACCAAGTTTGGCACCAAACCAACGTTTTTTCGATGATTTTTGAAGACAGGATCGCTTTATCTGTATGAAATTTCGAAAGAATGAGAATAAATTTTAAGAGAAATCAAACGGTTTATAATTCTTCTATAAATTTCGGTCGTATGCCTTTAATTTCTACTTTTTTCAAAGATTTATTCAATTTGATCAAATTTCACAATAAGCTCCTAAAATAGTAAAATTAAAGCTAAAAATATACCTCAAACCTTGATAAATTTAGTTACAAATTAGCATAAATAAAATGCCTTGGAGCAAAAATACTTGGGAAAAATTGAGTGTAAATGAAAAGAAGAGAAGTTTTGTATAGGAGCAAGGGAAATAAGCAATTTTTGCGATGAAGTCGCCCTAATTACCCGTAGACAAATTTGGAGAACTTTCGAGATAATCAAATTTTATGGCTCTAAAAATCTTATTTGGCATAAAATTCATAAAAATTTTCGGATTATTTACATGTTTGACAAAACTATAAATCTAACTAAATAGAATCGTTTTGTAGCTTCTTGTAAAATAGATTACCTAATATATGATTTGAAAATATAAAATTGACAATTTGGATAATTCGTTACTTCGTTACCTAGTTTAAGGTATAGTTCAAGGTAGGATGAAATTGTTTCCCATGTTATTTCGAAGGTAACAAAGCAACGAATTATCCAGGTTACCATATAAAATTATAATTTTAGTCTTACAAATGAATTCCATTAGTGATCAAAGCGTTAGCATCGTTTGATTTATCTGCTTGGTTGGCCTGATCTAGCTCCCGCACCAAAACGCTCATATTACTGGTGATGTCGTCGACCGCATTGAGCAGGTCACCCTAAAATAATGAAATTAGAACATTTTAGAAAATTTCAAATTACGATAACTCGAAAGTGCAATGAGATAAAGCTAGGAGAAATAGAAAATTATTACAAAAATACACCATTTATCTTAGCCTATGTAATTAACAGTTTTTTTCTAAATTGTCTAAAATTACCTGCAAACTAGTAGCAGGTAAACTTCCGGCTCTAAATGCAGTAGATACGGTATTTCCCATAGTCGACAATCCCGCATCGGGCATGCGTGGTAGAGAAGCGGAGGCTTGAGCAGCTGAGATTGGTTGGGTCTGAAAAAATTATTTGATAAAAATATGTTTTAAAGTTTTACGAATCACGTTATATTTGATTATTGATAATAAGCGGCAATTCTAGATAAAATAAATGCTCTTTGCTAATGCTTTATAAAAGATACTATGGTTAAAAAATTTGAACGGAAATATAAGAATTGGAGTTTTTGCCAAAATAGCCCGACTCACATTCAACTGAGCCATTAGTTGCTCTAGCTGCATCATCAACTCCTTCCTTCGTTGCTGCATAACGAACATCTTCTCTTCCAACACTGATTTCCGATCTCGCAAACCCACCAAGTGCCCATCCAGGTGACCGTCTTCTGTGGCGTACTGAAATTCGAATAATTATCGTAATCCGACAATTTCTAGAAAGTATGACATCATGACACGTCATGTAAAATAGCATGAGAAAGATAGCATCCTACCCATCACTATTCTATTTTTGCCAATGCTACTTGTTTTGATGTCTTGTCGTTTTCAAATAACCGATTTTAATTCTTTAAAATTACCTGAGTTTCCAGTCTGGTCATTTCCCTGATCATTTGATTGTTCTCCTCCTCTAGTTGAGCGATCAGAGCTCTTTCGTCGAGTGGTGGGCCCATGGATTGAGCTCGGTTAGGACCGGATGGAGGCCCGAGAGGGTACTAGAATTAAAACTTTATTTAAGGGTGTTTGAAAAGCCTTCAAAAATAATTTAGGCATCATGTGAAAGCTGAACTTCAATAATAATAGAAGAAAAGTAGTCAATTGTGGAGATATTCTCATTTTCCGAAAAAAAACGAACTAAAGTCGAATAATTGTCCTTACATCAGCCCGTCCACTCAATTTGGCTGCATATCTGGCGATCAACTTGTGTTCATCATCTAGCGGACCTCCATTAGAAACGGCACCAGGTAGGAGAACAGGCGAAGCTGCCCAATCCGTTGCGGAATCAGTGTGATATCTCCTGAAAATCATCAATGATATTTCCAGCTGGAATATGTAGGTATTTCGTCGAATGATCAATGTGAACATTTGTGCATGTTATCAAATAGTAGAGAAAAAGGTACATATTAGACAGGATTGGGGAAACACATAGAAGAGATCTCGATAATGGAATATTTTTTCACCTTAAAGTTGTCGGCGTGGCAGGCACGATATTTTGGAGTTCCAGAGGCCTTTGTGGTTGCTCGCTGAACAGCGAATGCGATTTGGAATTCGACGATGGAATACATTGGAGACTCTTCTGAATCGAATGCGCGAGTTGCTTGGTGGGGGATTTCTGAAATATATTACATCTTGTAAAATTCACTTCTCGAGCTTTGATTTTCAAAATACCGTCATATTTCATATATGTGAAGTATGATTGTTGTAACGATATCAATGGAATTCAGATTATCTTTATGAGAATATCAGCTTTCCCTACATAGCTCGAGTACTCCTTCATCTCATGCTCGTTCGAATGATTCTGACTCGTCCTGCCTCGCCAGAAGCAGTTCTGACACAACTGGTAATTAGCACATCTCTGGCACTTGTAGCGGAATCCAGTGAAGGAACGGACTTGGCACGCGTCGCAAGTAATCGGGTGATAGACGTTTTCAACGGTAGACATTCTGTTCAGCAGAGGCAACCACATGATGCAGGGAGGACATGGGTCGGACATGAAGACGTCGAGGAACTGGTTTAGTGTCACCGTTTGGCCCTGAATCAAATAGTTCTTGCTAGGGGTAGTCAAGAATGAAATTTCATTAGGAGAGAAGTAACGCCTATTTTTTTTATAGAAGATACTGTCATGATAATTCTATTATCATGAATTCTCTTATTTCAAGACGGTTCTCTTAATTTCTTTCAATTATTCAGCCTGATTATCTGAGCAAATTAATCATCTAATTTCCTTCGTAAAGCCCTAGATGAATGACTAAACCCCGTCCTTTATAAACCCCGATATTATTGACAATATTGGGGTGGCCTAATCAATCACCACCTTATTCTATCCAACAAAAATATTTGCGCATAAAAATTTCAACCCAAAATAATTTAGAAAGGTTGGAACTTCATTTTTGGTTTCTTTCTTCGCCAAACATGCAATATGTTGGCAGGAGTGAGGACTGTTAGACATGGCTCCTTGGAAGAGCGTGATTACCTTCTGGAAGCATTGAAGTACAGCCGCTTCCGTAAATCCGAACGTAGGAGCCTCGAATACTGCGGTTGTCAAAGCGAGAATCTAAGATCGGCTTTTCCATTTTCGGATAAAATTCTCCTACCTGCTGAAGGAAATCGGTAAACTTCGTGTGGTCCATGATTCCGTTTGTATCGGAGATCTGAGAGAACATATATCGCAACTTATCCACCAACTTTCCAGCACAAAGCGTGGCAAGGGCGATTTTGATCGAAAACACGGCTAATCGACCGGTTTGATGTTTGTCATAGGCTCCGAGAAGAAAACTCAGCAGTAGGGATATTGACCGATCTGAAATTAAACTAAACTTGTATTACAGAAAAGTGAAATTTATTTCATACCAGTGTCAATATGCTGGGATGCAACCAACCGTTTGTTCAGATTATGAAATATCGTTGTCAACAACAACTCGATTCGCGATGTTTTTATCTGAAAACACTTAATTATTTTCAAAACTTCAAAATTCGGCACTATTTTGTGCACTCCAGTTGGCTTGCAAGTGCTTGAAAAGTTTGGTATTGGAAAATGCCAAAACTGAACAAAGCATCGGTAAAGGGACACTTTTGGGTAATTTAATGTACAGTAGGATGCTGCATACGGTATGGTTTAAAGGAGGACTAGATGGATGGAAGGACTGTCAAACTACAGCCAAAATAATTTGAAGGCTGAGGAAGTAGCTCGAAATTTGTGCTTCAAAATTAGCATAAAATGTCTAGTTGCACAAAATTTAATTGATTTTGAGTGTGCGGACAGAATGGTTCCCTAAAACTACTTTAGTTGTCACAGTATTTTTTTAAACAATTTTTCGAGCTTCCCCTTCACCAAGTAAAGCCAAGCCAAATATTCTCCGGATTAGGCTGATTGTAATTGGGTTTGTTAGGCAGAAAACTTGAACCAAAAAGGAAATATCCTCGACATGAACATGAAAATTCATGAGTACCTTCTTTTCAAAAATTGAATGGAATTATTTTCCAAGGTTTTGGAGAGAGGTTCTCTTTTTGGCAAGAAAGTACTCATTGAAAACATGAAAACGCGTGGGCGAAAAGAAATCGGAAACGGGTGGAAAGAACTATGCAACATTTCAGACAAAAACGCACATTTGAAGGAGGCAGTCTAGAGTAGAGTGGTGTCTGGAATACGTAAAAATACAACATAAGAATAAATTTTAGACAAAGTTACTTCCTTATTGGGGAATTTTTATTGTTCGTCAATTTACACATGGAATTTAACAAAGGAATCTAAACGATGACAAGGACCTTAAAAATTAACAAAAAAACTAGCTTCTATAAATTAGATTATTTAACTGCAAGTTAAAATCCTACATTTAGGTTAAGCAAGTAAGAATTTTCAGAAAAAAAAACAAAATTAGCATACCGAAGTGTGGATGGGTAAAGCATTGAGGCCGTTTTCCCGGAAAGACTCGATCATATTCCAAATATCAACTAGATGCACTTAAATTTCGAGATTTTTTGCAGGTTCGGAATTTTTCAAACCGTTAGTTTTCTTCTGGATGAATCGCAATTTGCATGCTGCTCGGTATGTGGCAAATCGGATCGAGTCGAAATCTTGCACTCCTTAAAATTCGTGTTAATTAAAAATGAAAACTGTTCTAGGAAAAATAGATTCGTTTCAGATGATAAGTCTAGACAAGCGAAGATAGATATAATTATTTGGTCGAAAAGCGATGATAATCCTAGAAAATTCAGAAACTTCTTTATTGTTTTATAGAAAAGACAATAGTTTTATAGGTGAAGAGAAAAAGGACCTTAGGTATATCGCTTCAAGAAAAAGTTAATGGAGTCGCAAAAAATCCTGAAACCTACTCATTTCATCGATGAGTTGTTGCATTTCGGCTACCAGATCGGGTGCAGCCCCTATGCCTGCAGTGCCGAGTCCCATTCCTGCCGTAGGGCCGAGATCCACCACTCCGGTGCTCCCAACCGGTAGCCCGTCACCATTCACCCACATCTGAAAATTCATGACTTTTGAAAATTAAAAAAAAAAAACGCGTTAGATATTTTGGTAATAATCAAATACTCGAATTTTTTGTTGAAAATTCAGCTATTTGTTCCTCTTTAACGATGCTATTTCATAAGGAAAAATGGTAAACCTTCCAGACGTTACATCGGTAAACAAAGCTAGATGAAAGTAAAAAAAAAATCAGACGATAAATATGAGCAAGGTGAGGCTGTATCCCACAAAATTTATGAATGGAAATATTGTCGAAAATTATGGTAATCAAAGTTTCTGATAATAAATGAAAGGTGGAACGAGAAATCTCGAAAATGAATCTTGACAATAAAAGGAAAAGCCTTTTATCCCCTTTACTTCCTTGAATCCATAATATTTCTTCATTATTTTCTCTCTTCGAATTTACTGCTATTTTCAGCTTTCCAATTTTGACCCTTGAATTTGAAGTGCGCGTATGCAAAAGTGGGAGAGCGGCTAAATTGGAACGGGTTGAGAGAGTGGGTGATAAAGAGGGAAAAGAGACAAAAATGGGAAGTAATAAGGAGATATTAGAGAGCTAGAGAAAAATAACAAGGAGAAATAGAGGATATGATACCATAAAAGGAGATATTGGCGCTTGAAACGTCTGCAAATAGAGAAAGAATCCGAAATGAAATGAGAAGGAATTTTTAATTTTCGATTTTTCCCCAAGTCATTTTCACCAAAATTTTGTGATTGTATTATGAATTCGTCTGAAACATAATTTACCTTGAAATATTAAAATTTAGAAAATTAGAATGTCAAAAATCCTAAAGAAAATTTCAAACACGATTTAAAAATCTGTCACTCAAATGTGTCAGCCTTGCCGGTTGATTTCACGCCACTGATAAGAGTAAAATGCACAGAAAAGAAAGAAAGAATGAAAATGCATCTTTTTCAACTTTTTATGCTATAAAAATATTCAGATCTAATGAGTTCATGATCATAGTTTCTTCAAAGATTAGGAAATAAACAGAAATTTTGATTTCTTTTGAATATAAACATAAAAAATTAGTGGTCAAAAATTAGTCGGTGAGAAAACTTTACACCAAATTTTCGAAAATCGGATTTTCAAAGACGACAAACATAAATTCGCGTAACCGAATCTTTTGCTGCGAGGAAAATATGAAAACGGATCTCCGCGAAAGCGAAGATTTGATGCAATTTAAAGAGTAAAAAGAATATGAGAAGGAAAAAGGATGAAATTTTTAGATAGCAGAATGTAAAAATGATTTTTTGTTAGTTTTATTTTTTTAGAAATTCACGGTGAAGATCAGCTTTAAAGGAATGCAACATTAACCAAATTTTAGATATTTTGGACATAATCTTACTAATTTTTGAAAATTTTAGCAAAAGACAATGAAAATCTCTAACTTAAGAAAAATAGATACTATTTTGCCTATGATATGGTATAGGCTATAAAAACGGGCTGGAATATATTCGATTCCAGATTTTACAAACGCGAATTCTGCGGACACTACTATTGGCAGCCGCAGGGCTGGCTGAAACTTTTGGAAATAGCGTTTGGAATTAAGAGACCGCAAGGAGAATGGGGTTTAAGGCGACAGATCATTGAAGATTGAGAGAGGATAGAGAAAAGCCTCGGTTAGAGAGAAGCTAGAATGACACCGGGACTCTGCCCGGGGTACGAAAGCAGAAGATCGATAGGGTCTCGTAGCCACATTTTTCCCTTTCGCCTCCAAAAATCTTGTGCTATTTCGTCTTTCTCTAGCCTATGCTATTTCCCTGGATTTTATACGTCTAACTCATAAATCCAGTGCTATTTCGTAGTTCTCTAACTTACACTATTTCTTCAATTTCATTTCTCTAACTCTTATTTATCCTGTGTTATTTTCCCTTTTTGTTCTATCTCTTCAGAATTATTTCAGTCTGGAGCCTCTGAAAATCCCATAATATTCTCATATTCTGCTTCGCTAGCCTTTATAGAAATCGCATGCTATTTCCAATTTTTATTTTCATTCTGAACTCTATAAAAATTCACTGCTATTTTCTTTCCTTTATATCTTTTCCTCTATGATGTTTCCTCTAAACTTATCCTTCTTTTCTTCTCTCTAATTATCTCGTACTATTTCTCCGTGGACTACATCTAAAAGCCAAATGAGCGAATCGGAGATAAATTTTCGCCAACATCTGGCAAAAATGTTACTTCAATTTGTCTAACTTTTCTTCTAATTCAAAATTTTCGATTTATTCAAAAAAACTAATTTTAAGATCATAAAACCGGACATTTTAGGGTTAACAAATTTAGAGAAAATAAATATGAAGAACTAAAACTGATAAATAAAATAAAGCATAGAAAAAAGACTTATGCCTAGGAAAAAATATTCTTAAAAATGGCACGATAAAAATACTGAATTTAAGGGGTATAATAAATTTTTAGGAGAAATTGTTTGAGACTTGCAAAAATTAGATCTGAAATAAGCTGGTATTCTCTGATATTCTGAAATACCATGGGCTCAGAACTTGTAGATAAAGTTTGTAAAAATGATAGAAAGAGAGGAATTTTCTCTACCTTTTCCTAATTCTCTACAAACTATTTCGTCAAGTTAAATGATGAAGAATAGGATTTGAAAGCCGACCGGCATAATTCAGGTTTAATCTTTATAGGTGTCATTTTGGAAATTACTCGACAAACGGTAGCATCGTGGCGTGAATCAGGTAGCCAGTGTGAGTGGGCTGCTGCGCGGGGTACGGTATGGCTTTGATCGAAGTGGGAAGGGCTCTGGAAATTTCGATATTTTAATTTTTCTCG
Organism: Diploscapter pachys; assembly: GCA_002287525.1. NCBI lineage: Eukaryota > Metazoa > Nematoda > Chromadorea > Rhabditida > Rhabditidae > Diploscapter > Diploscapter pachys. Next base: position 41,794 of record LIAE01006778.1, on the reverse strand, counting down.
GGGAAATTATTCGAATAAGTTTCAAAGGGTGTACTTCAACGAATAGTTTACGAATTGATAATTTATGCTAGATAAAACCTCAATAATTCCCTTTTCTTAGATTTAAAATGTATTATGCATGTTTCGGGAAATATCGAAGCTTTGAAGGAGTATATTATTTCTGTTAACTGAATAAAGATGTTATGTCCAAAAAATGAATATTTCAGAAAATTTTATGAAATATTTGAAACGCTACTTATTAATTACTGATATGTCTTTGTCGATAAAAGATGAATGCTTTAAAAAATCTTATGAATAACTAAAAATTACTTTTTAGTTAATAGGCAAATGGAAACTTTTCCTCTTCAAACAAAAATTTCAAAATTTGTCTCAAACTATTTTCCGTTTCGAAAATAAAATAAATCTAGAAAAAAAACCCACTTGGTCTCTCCATTTTCATCGTTCGACTTTGCGTTTCTCTCATTGGTGAAGGGGTCTCCGTCGACGTCGAATTCTTCCAGAGTCTGGCTGATTTTCCCGATCACCTAAAATTTTGAAAAAAAAAACTTAATTACATTAAAATAAAATTTTACCTTATAAGTTTTCGGAACGATTTCAACCGTCGTGATCTGAACGAACCCATTGCTGACCATCGCTTCGGCGGTGCGTTGGACCTAAATTTTAAAAATCTGTTTCAAAATGTTAAAATATTATCAGTTTTTGAAAAATTGAATTAATTCTTCTTATTGGAAGTGGAAATATCTTTCGAAAATAAGCATTTCATTTAAACAAAATAACAAAACACGATTACATAATTGTTTATTCCATAAACAAAAATATATATTTAAATTAAAAGACCTGTTCGATGCAAGGACTGAAAGAAACGAGTCTGCCTCCCCGCATCCTCGAAATGGCATCTCTCGCATGACGGATGGCTCGCCAGGGTTCTGGAAAATAAATCGATAACTTGTGGCATGCAGTAATTCTATCAAAATGAAATAGCACAACATTCAAGTAAAATGAATAGTTACCAGGAACATCCAGAAACACACCATCACACGCATTCGACACGAAGAAGCCCTCCACACATACGTTCTCGACTACGGCAGTGGTCACGTCCGACAGACCGTGGTCCTCAAATTTCTCTTTATAAATAATTGATCTATCAATCAAAGTCAAATCAATATTTATTCTAAGCGTCTTATTTTTCGAAATTTAATCTGGTTTGAAAACTTTGTTAAACTAATTGGTACCTATAGAAAGACTAAATTGGAGCTTCGCCTTGCTATTCAGCAGATAAAAATTTAAAACATATCTAGAAAAACTAGAAATTTTGTAACATTAAAAAGAAGCATGATATTTCAAAATGCTCCTTCAAATAATCGTAATTTGATTTTCTGATAAAGTTAACACTTTCTATAAACTGAGGCTAACCTTAAACTCCTGTTCGACCTTCCTGGTGCGACTCTCTTCGATGTCATGCGTGTAGAGGTGACCGTTCGGTGCGACGCACATCGCGATTGCGTGCGACAACGAGCCAGAGCCCGTACCTGATTCGCAAATCACCTGCAAAATGTGAATATTAACAATATGCTTCAAAAATTACGACATCATTTTTATGCTATTGAGTAGTGGTTATTGAAGATTTATATCAACCCTTCAGAAATCGCAAACTATGTTTCAAGAAAGCATACATCTTCGCATTCTGCATGAATAATTGCTTTTCAGAGTGGCAATAAATACATATAGGAAATATTCTTTAAGAACTCTAACCGATCCAGGCTTTGCATCCAAAAGATGGAGAATGAAGGCGTTGTCGGGAGTGTAGAGAATCTGAGTTCTTCTCGGCAAGGTGCGGGTCCACAAGTCCGCAGTCGGGCGAAGAACGTAGACGACCCCAGCCGTAGCTGAGACGCGAGAGCCCCAACTGAAAAGCGAATACTAGATTTCAATCTTTTTTTTCTCGAAATTTAGTCCAGACTTATTATAGCTAAATTCGCCATTTCACATTTTCAGTCAATTTGAAACGTACATTTGCCATTGTTAAACTCGTATATAGTGATATACTAGCTGGATTTGTAAGTTTGAAACATAAGCCAAAAAATTCCTACCGTTTTCCGATGATGAAGTCATGTCTGAGGGCGCCGTACTTCATGGAGAGAGTGAGGCCTCGCTTCACGACAATTGCATAGATCATGTTGAACGAGACGTAGACCATCACCGTGTCCCCGTCCTCGATCACGTCGTTGTATTTGAGAAATGAGGGCGAATCTGCAAATTTCTCGATTTTTATAAAATCCTATTTCGAAATTTAAATTTAGTTTTTTAAAAAAATCTTGAAACATACACAAATCGATGGCCGCCGACGAATTGCTGTCGAGGCTTTCAGTCTTTAATTTTCCCGCGAAGGAAGACGGGTGGTTGTCGATGCTCATTTTGGTGATAACTAGAAATCTCTTGACTATTGGAGAAACTTGACGCCCTCGTTGTCCGAGTTGATGTTGAGCAGGACGGCTTTCTTGTGAGCTTCCAAACTGCGCAGAGCCTTCAGAAGAACCTCTTTTTCGAGACCGTGGAACGCTGAAATGTTTCATATTCATATCATTTTTCTAAAGAGCCCAATACTAGTTGTCGATAGGAAAGATAGAAAATGTCTAATTCCCTTGAAACATAAAAAATAGCAAAGTTAAAAGATTTAGCCAAAATTTAAAAATATATATATATTGAAAAGGAATAAGCACTGACATTCCTGGACGGTATCGTCGCCCTGGGTGATTTCGTATAGAGTGCAGGGGGTGTTGAGGAGTCCGTTGCCGACGGCCCACTCGTAGACCAGAGAGCCCCACTCGTCTGGTCGACGCCAATAGATGTGACAGCGGGTTTTGGACGAGTCCAACCACTCGACGTGCTCTGCAAACATTTTCCTAGAAGATTATCAATTTTCTAAAAGTTATTCATTTTTGTTTAGACTATTGATTTTCTACATTTTACGAGATGTGAAAGGATGAATTGAAATAGGAAGAATCCTTGGAAATGTAAACATTTTTGAAGCAGATTTAATTTTTGACTAGAAAAAATGCAAATACTAACTGTGCTGCTCCAAATAGTCGAAGACTGCTTTGACGCCTTCGGCGGAGAGTCTTCCTGAAAATGAATAAAATTTTTAAAAAATAAAAGAGAAAAATGGAATCAATAAATTTCCTCACTGTTGAATTAAATATTTGCTTGAAAAGTTGAAAATAAAGAAAAATCAATAAATTCTCACTGTTAAGTTTCTGATTATTGAATAGCTCGGTGGTGGCGCACTCGCTCACGTCGAGCGTATAGATTTTGTTGTGTTGCGCGTAGTCAAGCACCAGACGGGCCCACGCTTCTAACTGCTTTTCACGGGTCACTAGAGTCGGTTGCAGACTGAAATGGGCATTTTTGACAAGAATCAATAATTTGAATGTAAACAGTAGAGAAATCATTGAAGAAACGAAAATTATTTAATGCACAATTTAAAAGATATAAATTTGATAAAAAATTTAAATGTTTGAAAAAAACGAAAAATATTTGATTGGAAGTGAAATTTATTCGTTAATCTTGAAATTTTCTGAAACCTACGTAAAGAAAGGTGGAAAGTCATACTGCCATGGCCACTTGAAGGTCATTTTAGTCCATTCTCTCCTGAAAAATCGATTTCTTATTCAAATCCTCATTTTTTCAACAAAAAAAAATATCAAATTGGCGAAAGTAACCAATGTTTTTCGGTTTTTGTAAAAATTTCATTTTTAGATTTTATTCACCACGAAACACATAAAATTACTCAATTTTACAAAGGCTATTAGAGCTCATTACACTGGGAGAAAAATTACGAATAGAAGAAAACGACTTGAAAATTGGACGTTTTGGAAATTTTCAAACTTTAAAAAATCGACAATTTCGGAAGATCTAAAGATTTCCACAAAATTTTGAGATTTTTGAGTTAAAAACCACATATCAATGGTCCCTTACCGATCTGACCCGTTACCCAAAAATTTTTAATTTTTGAAACAAAAATTCTCAAACTAACCTAAAAATGATTATTTTGAGTTGGTTAATATTTAGAAAGAAAAAAACGATAAATTACGGTAATACGGTATAGGTAAGGACCATAAAATATGAAATAGAAATAATATGAAGTTTAAATCATCGAATTGAAAACAATTACTTGATTGCAATAATGATCAAAGATAAGCTCTTGAAATTGAGAGAAGAGGAGCGTGAAAAATTAAAACAAGGAAGATTTTAGTATTACATGAGCCGAACCTCACCAGTATAGAAGGACGAAAGATACATAAAACAAGAGATAAAAAGATCCGAAAATTCGAAAGAAATTACGTTTTTGCGAAAAATTAAATGAAATTGGCGTACTCGCCCATTTTACACGGGTACAAAATGGGAAATTTTTAAATCTACCTAAAATTCGTGGAATTTTAGATTGATTCAAAAACGTTTGATCTTCCAGAAAAGTCTAGAAATTAAGCAGAATATGTACACTGCGAAAAAATGGAAGAAAACTAAATTCAAACCCAAAAATTACATGAGATGAAGTATAGAATTATGAAAATCAAAATGGTGGGATATTTTTTAAAATAAGTGGGGGTTTGATTTTTATATCCAAGAAAAGAAAGAGAAAATTGGGTTCTTCCTACAAAACCCACTACCTCTCTTCTCTCTAAATCTTTAACTTTGCCAAAACAACGCTCAAAATTATCCTTTACACAAACCGAAAGAATAGCTAACTTTCAAAATTCGAAATATTATCATCTCCTAAAAGTAATAAATTGTATTTGAATAGCAACTACTAATATGACGAGATGGCGAGACCTATAGGTAGATAGAGAGAGATAGGGGAGGGAAGAAAAGTAAGGGGAAATAGTGTGGGAAAAGATAATTCTCGCCATCCCGTCAAATAGCAATTGCCTTTTCGAATTTCGAAATTTAGCCAAGATTAATATTTAATTCAAAGCATAGGAAAAATAGGGAAGTATAGGAAAAAATCAGAATGTGTTCATGGTTTCTTAAAGTTCATTCGCACGACGAAGATAACACGCACCAAAATAGGAAAAAGTCCCGCGATAGGTCGAGAGAAATTCAGAAATAGACTATTTTAGGAGAAAATCGAAATTCTTTGGAAAGTTCGCTTCTCTATTATTCGTTTGAAATCGGCGAACTTTCCAAAAACCCAGAAAATTTGAATAAAATGAAATACGATAAAAACAGAGTATCATCAATTATTTTCACGAAAGAAATTGAAATCGACAAAAATTAGAAAAAAAATACCAGCACTCCCAAAATTTTCTCGTTGTTTGAATTTTTGCTGAATAATACGGTCATTCTCGAAACACAGACCAGAAAAGTAAAGCCATTTTAATTGATGCATCCGATCTGGAAAAAAATCGGTTATCTTTTTCTAAAAATGTTTCAGAGATTTACAAATTTAATTGAAACCACTTCAAAAAATCTGATTTTGTTTCGATTTTTTTTGCATTAAATAATTTCATTTTAAAAAAACCAGGCAAATTAGATGTTTCAAGATTTTCAACAGAAAAATTTAGTTAAAATTTCTCAGTCATGTAGATCAACGGGTTTTATAAATAAATATATTTAGAGTGAACAAACCTAGCGTCGGCTAGTGGAGGGCATTCCTGAATTGACCCCAGAAGGGGAGTGGGTGGACCTCGTATAGAACAGAAGATATGCCTTTTGACGGAGCACGGTGGATTCTGAATTAGGGGAAATTAGCGATAGGTCAAAGATAATGGCTGATGATCACTAGCGCTGCCCTATCATAACGCCTAAAAGTGATTGGGACCATCTTTTTACCTGAGCACGGTTTGACCGACGAATCGTTGAAAAGGTACCAGCGACCGTTGTGCTTGCCGAATGTGACGTAGTGACCGCAGTTCACACTAAAACGAAGGAATATTTTCTATGTTTCAAAATTTTTCGAAAACTAAATTGATCCATGAAGAGCGGTTTTTTTAGCTCTATTCCAAAATTGAACAACTCACCCCGAGCCATGATGGACAACCAAGGAGGACAGGTCGAACGTGACGTGCTCCTCATTCTTATCCCTCAAGGCCGATGGTGCCATATATTGAGATATGTCGAGTCCAGTCAGGGGGAAATCGACCATGTTGTCCAATTTGCCGCGATTGTAGCTCACGTGCGACCAGCGGAAGCGTTTCAGGTGCAGGCAGAGCACCTGAAATTTTTACTTTAGGGTTTTTTATCGATGTGTTTTAAAAATTGGCATTTTTAAGAATATTTTGAAGAAAAAATCTTACATTCGGCAAAACTTTCAAAAACAGCTGTTTCGTGGAGGGTCGCTTGTCCATGCAATTCCCGCACATGTATTGTTCGCACTGAAATAAAAAAGGAATTTAAAAAATATATTCAAATTTTTGAATGACCTGATCGAGTTCTTCCTTGTCAAAGAATCTCCGAATGCAGTCCTGAAGCCGCATCGTCTGAGCGCGGCCATTTGCGGCCGGGACGAAAATATCCAAGGACAGGTCCATAAATGGGTCGTGTTTGTTGCTCGCAGTGTGACACGTTAGACATATCACTTGGCTCTGAACATTGAAATATAAGTTTCAAAAACATATAATCGAGGAAGAGCAATAACGTTCATTACTCGAAAATCATATAGCATCTAAACTTGACTTGAAGAATAAGTAATAAGTTTAAAAAGTGACCAAGAAAGTTCATAGACTTCTAATGCATCCAACTTGATAAACTTTCAGACTAAATTAAAATTTAATATTACCTGCAAGCTTCCCTCAAAGATTCTGGACACTGCCGTTCCATTCGGATTGGCCGGCTGTCCTCCGATAACCGAAGTGAGCCATCTGTAATATAGCAAAAAATCCTAACCTTTTATGCTTATTGTTATATCTAGGATGTTAGAGTCATGATATTCTAATTTTTATTGAATTAGATTTTTTTTCAAATATCGTACCTGTCTAGGGATTCAGGTATTCGGCACCTTCTCAGTTCAGCATGCAATCGATCAATGAACACTCGAAGGAACTCGTGTGCGTCCTGCTGTTGGTAGCCTCTGCAAAATATTTTCATAATTCTTTTTGAAATTCTGATAACGTAGCAAAATCGTTTAGAATTTCATCATTTGATGGCTGATTGTTTGAAACTTATTTCAAAATCACCTTTTTATTTGCTTCTTGTGAGATTTCACGATTTTGAAGATAGAACTTGGTTTTGAGATTAGATATTCGGAAATAAAATCGATATTTTACCTGAACCTCGGAGACATTTTCCACATAGCCTGCAAGAACGAGTCTGGCGAGTAAGCAGATGTCTCGCTCAAGTCCGTCAGACTGATCAGCACCTTCCTCAATTCTTCAGCCACCACACTGAAAATTAGAATCTATAAGTTATGCTTCAGAAATTTAAATAAGAAGGTTCGAAGTGTTATTTTAATTAGCCTATTTCGGGTCAATTCAAAAAATTACTTTCCTCAGAAATTATTCAATATTGAAGTTGTCTTTGTACAATATACAATTTAGACCCGATATATTTTTTCCTTGCTATTTTTCAGAAAAATGGTCGAAGAGTATAACAAGCTAGATGTCTTATCTCAAAATCTTCTTTTTAAGCTATGAAAACTAGAGACTTTGATATATCAGTAGGCGAGCTCGGAGATCCACTGAAGGATGCGATGGATGCCCTCCTCGTGTTGTAAGCGGGACTGACGAGTGGATGCTGCTCCTCGACGATATCGTCCGGTTCCAGAATCGGCAGACGTGTCAGGTAGTTACGGAAGACGTCCGCTGATCTAAAATCATATATTTTCTAATATTCTTCTGAAAAGGGAAATCAAGTATTTGCCTAATTTTCTTTATATATGGATTGATCTGCTGCAAATGTATACTATCGAATAAGATTTAGAATTATCGCTAAGTTATACACTTTTTTGATATTTGTTGAAGGATAAGTTTAAGGAAAATTGATTTTTTTAAAATAATGATAACTGAAAACTCGTACTGTAACGCCTGAATGATGGAGTTCATGAAGCAGGTATTCCCGAGATTTCTCAACCCCCTGAAGTGGACTTCCATTGCATTTCTGCCTCCATTTTTGCGATCTCTAGGGGGAGGGGAAGGCGACAAAGCCATGTTGATCTAGATGTAAATTTTCTTCTTTTTTTCAATATTTTGAAGTTTCAGTCATTTTTCCCGCTATCAATGTCAAGTCATAAATTTTCTGAACACTCGTCGCCCTATCTCTCCTTCGTCTATTGTGTGAAATTTCGCAATACCTCAAGGTCGAATCAATTATTACTACTAACGCGTATTTTTCCAACTTTACCTATTCTTCAAATTATTTTCAGGAAAGAAAAGTAAAATTTCAATTCTTTTAAGATAAATAACTCAACTACTCTATTCAAAATTACCATCTTCAGAAAAAAAAACTATTTTCTAACTTATAGAAATTCAAATTACCCTTCTCTTCCTAGGCCTTAAAGCCCTTCCACCAATCAAAGGTCCTGATCCCGAGTCGAAGTAGACTCCGACGGCCAGATCTGCTTTGGAAGCGCTGAGATGCAGAGAGGACAGGTTCCTGTCGAGCTGTCCATTAGAGGCATTCGGCCTCAACCCGGGAATGACTTCCTCTTCGGGCACTGAGCCAGAGTCCTCGTCCAGTTGGACGATTCTGCAAACGTTTCATTGCTTTTTTAGAAGTGAAGACCAGGGAGGACGATCGTCAGAAAGGGGTTCTGCGACCTACCCCCCATAGTTTATTTTCATCTGGCGAAAGTGCTCTCTAGGTCTGCCAAGAAGTAATGAGAAAATTGATATGAGCTTAAGAAATTTTGGAGCATAAAGCCTTTAATTCGAATGCTGTTTGCAAATAATTTAGGTGTTATCGTCGGAAGATCATGCAAAAATGTTTAAAACTTTGAAGCATATCTGAAAAGCTCAATTTGACTTACCTTTCTTGAATAGCCTTCGCGCCGCTGTCGTTTTCTTCTTCTGTTTCTAGACCTTCCAAATCGAGGGATAAATCAAACTCGGGTGGCATGTGACAATGTTTGAAATTCTGCATCTCCCTCAACGATTCTCGGGTCAGCTGGATTTTCTGATCCTCGGTGTCATTGCCAACGAAGTCATCGCATTGGTAGCTAAAATAATGTTTGTTACTAAAGATCATGAAATTATAAAATTTTTTTAGAAATGTAAATTTGAATTTTTGAGATATATTAATTCTGAACCATTGAGGTTATTGGAAACAGACTCGGAAGTTTTCGATCCAATATTTGAATTTTGCTGAGAAATATACCGTAGTCTACTTTCAATTCACTATTAATCATTATGGGCAAGAAAACATTAGACAATGGCGAATCTTATATCGAATCGAAAACCCAAGTCTGCTGGAAATAGATTTTGTAGGCTACAAACTCAAAGAATCGTAAGACAATTCCTCCACGCTTTTTCAATAAAACTAAATCCATCTAAACTATTCACGTTTCAAAGTCTTTTCTGAGAAAATAAAAGTAAAAAAAACTGACCAATAGACCTCGGTGGAATGGAAGTTCATCATGACGCAGTGCTTGTTCATCTGAGTGAAGTGGGTGAGGCCGTGCTTGTTGACGTACCGGCCACAGAACACGAGGCCGCACGCCAGACACAGCCAGGGCGATTCGGCCGAGTCGCAAAGGACGCATGTGGCAGAGTGATTGCGAACTCTGAAACAATCAATAAAACGTGAAATTTTCAGGCATTTGAAAAATGTTTGTTTGTTTCCATATCTTTCTTGCTCATTTCTTTGGAGAAGATAAACCTCAATAAAGATATTATTGTTTTGGCAAAAATCGTATTTTGCATAAATCTATTTCTTTAATTCTTGACAAAGTCATGATAAATTTTCTTGGAGGAATTTATAGGGGAAACGATGCAGACAAAAATCGTCCTTACCCCTCTCCGGTGACGGATTTCCTTCTGGGGGATCGGATTTTGCCGTTGACCGCGGGCTCACGATTCTGTTCGTCTCCCTCGTCGCCCGCGGCAGCGTGACGAGAAGAGGAATTATTTCCAGAACCCGACCCGGAATGCGAATGACCGTTCAGTCCACTGAATTTTGAGATTTCGAGAAATTAGAAAAGCGCTAACTTGGACTTTTGATTTGTAATCATTTTCAGATTTTATGTGTTTCAGAAATGCTAGTCGATAAAGTTGAGATGTAAACCTTGTCTTCAGCTCGCTAATACGCCGGATAATCTATTTCCATTGGAAAGTTCAAGATTTTGGTAAATGTACGCTTCGAAAGATAAAATGAGCAGAATACCATTTTGATCATTCAATTTCTCGAATTTTTTTTCAATTTCTGATAAACTACAGTATCTTTCCTTCAAAACTTATGCTTCAGAAATACTGAATACTCACCTGATGCATACCGACTTGGCTAGGTGCACGCAATCAACCATTAAATTCTTGAAAAACGCTCTGAAATTTCCGCTATCAGTAAAATTTATACAACAAAAACGACGAAAAAACGCGAAAAATCAATATTCCTCTAGTTACTCGGTAACGATCGCTAATTCCCACTATCCCCGTCAAAAATCACCTGCTAAAAATATCAAAAATCGATGAGAAATCGACATTTTTCCAAAGAAAAAGGCATCTTTTCATCGATTTTTAACGAATTGGCACGATTTTTCGGCGGGTTTTCAAGGGTTTCCCGGTAAATACGAGGGATAAACTATCGATAATTGCTGTGTTAATTAAGATTTGAAGTTAATTAGGATAATTAAAGGGTGGTCACAAGTTTTGCACGTGCGTGGGGCGTATCGCTTTGATTGAGACGGGACTATCCTCTCCTCACTCTCGCTCTTTTCCTGCATAGTGGGGGAGAAATAGCGCGCGAATGGGAGAGAACAGAAGATCGAGAGAAGAGGGTCAGGCAGTGGATGAGAGGCAGACACGCAGAGGACCCACTGCACGGCGCTACCGTATGCATTTTAGGAGCCATTTTCAGCCGAATTCAACAAATTTTCAATTTTCTTTCATTTTCCTAGTTAGTTACACAATTAGCGCTTAATTAGGGGCAGGATAATTAGCTTCGAATTGAATTTTGTTCATGTTGAACTATGAAAATGCGTGAAGTTTGAGATTTTTAGGAGATTTTGGAAATTGTAAATTGGCAATTTTCGGTTTCCCAAATTTCATTAATTTGTAGATGTTCTTTGGGTCTAATTGGCATAATTTTTATTCTTGAAATTTTAAGCCTAGAATTTAGAAAGTTTCTTTGATGTTGTTCTGAACTTTCTCGATTTTCTTTACGATTTGCTTTGGAATTCGTGGTTTTTTTCCGGATTTGTCGAGTTTTTAGATTTTTATTTTTCAGTTCGAGGGTAACACTTGTTTGGTTGAGTGGTGAGAAACAAACGGCCATTGAAAGATGAAGCTCAACTTCGCCTACCCGGCAACGGGCCAGCAGGTCAGTAAATTTAAAATTAAAAAACCACATTTTTATATTAGAATTTATGAAAATCTAATTTCTAGAAATTTACATTGTCCTGGAAAAATCTAAAATTTGAAAAGTATTTTATTTCCCAGAAAATTTCACGACTTTCAAAAATGCCAGAATTTTGCAGAAGATGTTCGATTTCGAGGACGAGAAGAAACTGCGTTTCCTCTACGACAAACGCATGGCTCAGGAGGTCGAAATCGACCCTCTCGGCGATGAGTGGAAGGTCAGAAATTGAAAAATAAAATAGGTTTCAAAAATTTTGAAGGCTGAGCGAGGCATCTAAAATCTAATCGTCCTTTTTGGACGAAAATAATGTTTCGAAGTGATTTATAGAGTAAAATAAAGAACATGAAATTTTAAACTTGCAAGGCTAAAAGTTGAACAATTCAGGGCTACGTTGTGCGCATCGGTGGCGGCAACGACAAGCAGGGCTTCCCGATGAAGCAGGGTGTGCTCACCAACGGCAGAGTCCGACTCCTCCTCAAGAAGGGCGAGTCCTGCTATCGGCCCAGAAAGGTTCGTTCGAAAATTGTCAATTTGAGATTTTCAGAAACGAACATTAAAAATGTTGAAGCATAAACGTTGACAAAAAATTTTTTTTAAAAGAAAAATAGTGATTCTTAAAAATGAGTGAGTTGTTTGTAGGCGGGTGAGCGCAAGCGCAAGTCGGTGCGCGGCTGCATCGTCGACGCTAATCTGTCCGCTCTCAATCTCGTCATCGTCAAGAAGGGTACGCATTTTACTAATTCAATAAAATAGTTTAACAAAAAAAGTGGTGTATTTATACAAGTTACAAGACTACGTCACTTTTGAAAACATGAAGTTTGTATAGAAAATTTTTAAATGATATATTTTACAAACTCATTTTGAAAAGGGACGAATTTTGTAGGAGACGGAGAAATCGAGGGTCTGACGGATCAGGTGCAGCCCCGCAAACTCGGCCCGAAGCGAGCCTCGAAGATCCGCAAACTCTTCAACCTGACCAAGGAGGACGATGTCCGCAAATACGTCATCACCCACAAGAAGGTCAAGGAGGGTATGCACTTTGTAAATTTCTAAAGTTGAAAAATCTGTCAAGTTCACCAGATTTACTAAATATGAGCATACGAAAGTGCACTTTCTTAATGTGGAACAACTTGTCAAGTCCATTAAATACGAGTTGTGAAAGATAATGAAGTGGAAAGTGATAAACCTGCAAATTTTACAAAAATCCATTGCTTTGAAAAATGAAAGCTCAACTCCTCTAATAATCCGATAATGCAAATTATCGGATTGCCCGATTTGACATTACAAATTGTCAAATTGAAGCGAGTCTGAGCAAGAACAATTATCTGCTGTATCTATTCCGCGATGCACAAATTTACGGAATTCGTTTGTAGATTACATTTCTTAACAAGTTGCAAAAAACTTTGACTCAAGTGGAAAAGTTCGTCACTGTTTCATATTATTATTCTATCTGTAAAAATTGAAAGAAATAACATTATAGAAGATTGAGAAAAAAACTAGTTTATCTTCAGGAAAGCGTGACAAAATCATCGCTCCCAAGATCCAGCGACTGATCACGCCTACAGTCATCGCCCGCAGAAAGGCTCTGCTCAGGTACATTATTCATGATTTTTTTTAAGTTTAAGATAAACTGAAAGGAATCTCACGAACTCTGCTATTCGAGTGCATAGTTCATGAGAAAGAAGACGTAGAGAAACACGAGGCGCTGAGTTAATCGGCAATTAACCCTAATTATCTCGCGCAAGTGGACTTGTTTGCGCTTTTCGAGTTGATGATTGTGATCTATATGTATTCGAATTGGGTTGTATACCAAAACGAGCAAGAAATTCGAGTAATCAGTTCGTGAGGTTTCCTTGTAATGACTAAAGTTCATAAATTTATTATAGTTGTTAATTGAAGACTAAAATTCGAATTTGAAAGAATTATGGATGTCATTTGCAGGAAGAAGAGACAGCAGAGAGTCAAGACCCGCGAGGACGCCGCCGCCTTCCACAAACTCATGCAGAAATATGCTAAGGTTGGAGTTTTGTTATTTTTAGAAAGAAAAAAAACTCGGATTTGTTCTATATTTATGATGGAATGTTTTTTATGTGAGAAAGTCGAATTTGAAGAAATGAAATTTTTTAAATTGGAAAAATATATATTTTCAGGAGGAGCATGACCAGAAGATCGCACGTCGTCGCTCGTCCGCATCGCACTCCTCGGAGACCGACAAGGACAAGGCGCCAGCCAGCAAGGGCAAAAAACCCGCTCAGGTACTACAACAAGTTATTAATTGTGACTGGACATGTGCTGAAGGAATGAGCATCGACCATCATTTAATAATATTTGTGTTTTCTAAATGAATTATTTATTTTTCAGGCTCCTGCACCCCCCGCCGCCAAGGGAAAGCAGCCCGCTGGAGCACCCGCTAAAGGAGCCCAGAAGGGAGCTGACGGCAAGAAGGGAGGAGCAGCACCTGCACCACAACAGGTGAGACGAGACAAATGAACATTTCGAAGTTATGACATAGTAGTTTTCGATAAAAACTTATCTGAAGATGGAGATTAAAATTATATCATTTGAAGACTCGAGTCGAGACATTGAAGAATTTTGTAAATTTTTGGAAACTGCTTTTTTTTTTTTTAAATGAAATATTCTACGAAAAGATAATAAAATTGAATAACACGTGGCTATTTTTTTAGGCAAAGAAACCGGCGTCTGGCTCGAAGAAGGAAACGACGGGTTCGTCCTCGAAGCCGGCTGCGGCTCCCCCCGCCCAGCCCAAGCAGGGAGGAGGAGGTGGCGCCAAGAAGACCGGCAAGAAATAGGCGGGGAATATGGAGTTTAATCTTCCATTCTCTCACCAACTCTCCCCCCACCACTCCTTCATTGTTTTGTTATCTATTTGATTTTTGCCCTGTTTTTTCTTTTTTGAATTGAGTTGATTGATTTATGAATAAAAATATGAAAATGTTGAGATTTGGATTGCTTTTTGTCGACGAGAAATTGGTGTCCGGAAACCTCGCAACCTATTGTTAGTGAAATAGAGTATGTAAGGATAGGCGAGTAGGGTAAAGACTCGCACTTTATTACATACTATTTTCATAAAGTGGTGAGGTTTTGCGAGATATCCGAATTATCAAAAATTATTTTTAATGGAAACAAAAATAGAAAGATGACAATGAAAATATTTGAATGGGAATGAAATTCCGGAGCTTATCTGAAACATTCGAAAATACGATCCAAATGGGTTTCAATTCCGAAGAAGTCCACCTTTAAAAGATCGAAATTTTCAATTTTGGAGTAATACAAGCATTTTCTGCAAGAAAGGGAATTTCTCTTACCTTTATAAGTCATTACTCAATTAGTCAATGCAGTGTACAGCCTTCAGTCACGTTACCTACTTTCCAGCCGACTTTCATCTTTATCTTATTTTCTTTCTCCATCTAATTTTCTCTCATTCTTTCCTACTATTTCATTTTCTGCTTCTTTTCTCCTCTTTTCCGGTCATAATATCGTTGCATCTCTTTTTGCAAAAGATTCGATCCTCTTTGAAAAGAGAATGGGGACAGTTAGAGATAATGAAAATGACGAGAAAAAGGATACATAAAAACAAAAGAAGAAGAAAAGATAATGAAGGTCGGGGAGATAAAAAGAAAGATAAAAATTAAGGATTAAGCAAATTAAAGATAGCAAGAGAAGCAAAAATTAAAGAAATAATATGACGAAGAAATAGTAACAAAAAGATAAAAATGGAAATATGAGGCAGTTCAAAAATGGAGAGAAGAAAGTAATGAGAAAACAAAGATAGCATGGAAAAGAAAATGCAGATAAAATGAGAGATAATACAAATTAAAGAGATGAAAAGAAAACTTGAAAAAAGTGAGAGAGTATGGAAAAATGAAGAGATAGAAAGGAAAACAGAAAATCTCGATATCTCTTGACTTGGATGTCTTCATCGTTCATTTAGATTTCGTTCATTTCTCCGCTCTTCACTTGATTTTCACCTCCAGACTCCTTTCTTTTCTTCTTTCCAAATCGACCCTCTTCTGTCTTTCGCTCTGGTCATTTCGCATTTCATGCAAAGCCCGCATCCCCATTTTCGACTATTTTCATCCGTTCTTCCAAAAAATTACTGCCTTATCAGAAAATCAATCAATAAGATCTCATCCAAATTGGGGTTATTGATTTTTTGACAGGTTTCAAGAATTTTTAGGCATTATTTGTTGAGATTGGACAGTAAGTTGCCTTTGGGTGGATCAGGATTTTAATTAAAAGTGTATTTTAGTGAAGATCAACTTCAATTATGAAACATTTTACTAAATATTTTGATCTATTGATTCTCGAAACGCTTTATAACCATATATCTATAGAATAAATGGATTATGAAATTTTCTAACCAACTGAATCTACAAAATTTAGAAACTTATCGAACAATGTTCTCTCAAGGCGAAGAGGATATTCAAATTCAGGGTCATATTTGTCTATTCCTTCTCTTTTTCATATTTATCGATTCGCGGTTGATTTGTCTCCACAAGCTGATGATTTGGATGAATGGTTCATCGTTTCACTTTTCCCAGCAACCTGTTTCCTTTTATTTTCCCTACTTTGCCTAAGAAGGCTTTCGACTATGACTTCCTCCATTTCAGGGATAAGCCCTGCCATTGAAGCTTCTGATCTTCATACTCTTCAAACTTGTAAAAATCATAAAAGCACTTGAATAGACGTTTTTCCTGCTAGGAAATGGAATATCAACAAGACAATTGTATAATTGCAAATTTCCACGGTGATATAAGCTCACTGAATTTTGAAGTGTATCCGTTGAATTTGATCGATTTGATCGAATAATAACTTCGGAGGAAGCATACTTTCAGAAATTTATTGAATGAACTCACTTACGATGCTAGATTATCGTCCCGAAATTTTATTTTGATGCCTTTTTTTAAACATAGCCTAGATCTTCATTTTGATTCACATTTCTGAATTAGAAATAATTTCTAATCCAGTTTTGACGTATTCTGACATTTTTTTTGCATATTTATATTGATCCTACCAATGAAAAAACTGATCTTCATCATATTTTAGAGAAAACATCATACTTGAAACAAAATAAGCTTACTTCTAATTTTTCTAGCAAAAAATCAACTGATCAACTTTTTACTTATCTCTTCTATTATTACACGGTTTTCAGCTTTACTGGTTTTGTCACTTCGCGCGGCTTCCTTCGAAGAATTGCGTCTGAAACCTTGAATCCTCGCAAAAACGTTGTCCATCGACCTAGAGACCATGCATTTCAAGGAGAGTTGAAAGATTCAGAGAAATGAGAGGCAAAACTTGTTCCATTGGACAGTCGTAGTCATTCTACCATTCTCTTAGAGATTTTCCTCTCTCTCTGCTATCTCCAAGTTTTTCATAGTCCCTGAAATCTCCAACAATTCTTCATTTCAAACTGTCCGCCATCTCGCGCATCCGCATACATTTGTATTGAAATTCCCGTAAAAGGATTCGCGTTTAGAGTCTTTGAGTTAAACGCAGTCTATGAACAAGATGCCACAGTCTGTTGTCTGTTGTCAAGTTTGATGATGTTTGTTGTTTTTGTTAAGATAACAAATCTGTCGTCTCCTATGAATGCTAAAGATTTCTCCGTCAACTACCTGAAACAACAACAAAGATGACTAACCTAACTTTCTCTCTCAGAAGTATAAACGAGTCCTTGAGTCTATGCAAATAAGCGATTCTGAATCTAAATGAATTAACCTCATTAGCCCATTAGTTACCCTCTATCGTAAGCGATTTATTTTTTTAGTCTTAGCGACCTTCAATTTTTTGTCAGAAGTTTTCTTCGTTTCTTCATTGATTTCGCCAAATTTAGTCATTATCACAAATCTACGCATTTCTGACCTCATTCAGATATTTTCGACGTGGAATTTGACTTATCGTTTATCGTTTTCAGACTAATTGTGAATTTCAAGATTCAAGATTCCTGGCCGCGTTCCGTAAGCGGACATGTCTATAGCACAATGGAAAAATAAATTCGGTAGGTTTTAGGGAAAAATATGCTGATCCGGTCATTTATTGGCGATGCTTAAAATGATCAATTTGTGCTAATTTCCAGATTTCCAAAGATTACACCGATTTTTGCGTTCTCTTTTGTACGCAGAAGACGTCGATTATTCGCAATTCGAAAGCAAACTGGATGGCACTGATATAGCGACTTTCCGGGAAAACGATAAAGCCTTTCGACTATTCGGAACAAATGTCCATGTTAAGGTCATTTTAGTTGTTTTGTTTGCTTTTTTAATTATTTAGACTGTAGATGAAATAACGTATCGAAATAGAAATTCAACATTTTCACAAGCCGTTTTTAAACTTATGAAAGAACTCAATTTTACTTCAAATTTGATACATTTTATTGAATATTCAAGATACGTTTCACAAATCTCTAGTAGCTCTAAGAAAGGAGTGAATAATTGGATTTGTGTGTTCGGTTGTAATTGTACTAGCAAAAGGAAGGAAATATTCGAAATTTGCAGGCTGGAGCCTACATCGCTTGCATTATTGGCCTCATCGTCACGATGGTTTATGTTGTCGTTTACTCATTCTTCCATTACCGCGGTATGGGGCGAAACCCATTCATCGATCATCTGGAGTTAGGTAATCAAAAGATATAAATTTTTATTCAAATATTGATTTTGTGAGGTCAAAAAACAATTCCAAGCAGTTAGTTTCTTTTGAACGAATGTCTTTATTATTGAAACAAATCCGAATTTATTATGCATGATTCCTGTATCAAGTCAATAAAAATTCTCTAACCATTCAACATGACTAAAATTTTTATACACTTTAAAACGACGATTTTAGTCGATCTCATTTTCGCGATACTCCTCGGTATTCCATGCCATTTCATGCTATTCTACGGACTGCGAGCGGGCAAATCTATTTGGTTCTCGTAAGTCACAAAAGTCTATCTTCTTCTCAAAAACACGAATTTCAGACCATTTCTCATATTCTACACAACAAATTTCGTTCTTAATATTGTATTTACGATTTTGACGCTGTCGGCCTTTGGTTTGGACGTTCACCGAAAGATCTTTGGAAATGTCCGATTCGATCTCGGATGGACTCTGTTTCAGGTAACTTTTACATTTTTCTTAAACAAACTACAAATTTGTTTGATTTCATCAAAGTCTTCTCATTAAAATTCCAAATTTAGATATTATTCACTTCCTCACAAGGACTTGCCATTTACGTTGTGATTAAAGCTCGCCGGTACGTGAACGCCAAAGATTTCTGGAGGCGGAAAAGCCAAGAGGTCAGAACAATTTCGAAAAAAAAAACAATAAAATCGATATTTTAGAGAAATTCCCAGTCAATAGTCGCCGACGGTGTTGTTATCGATTAAAGTTTCACTTACCGTATTTATATTCTAATAGTAGGGCCCCCCTCAAATGCCAAAATTATCCATTACCTAATTCATGGTATTCCAGGAAGTGTTTTATAGTGTTCTTTAGAATGCATAGAGTGAATTTTGTCTTGATTTGAAGTAATTACGATAATTAGGTGAGGAGTTATGACGGTTTAAAAAACTCAAACTTGTCGAAAATCAGGTCTCTAAAAATAGAAGGGCATGCCCTTCTATTAGAATAAATACGGTAGTTAACATATCCTCATGCATATATTCGACCATATATGTATATGGTGTTTTCTTTAGCTGAAGCTTCAAGGTTTATTTTTTGATACTAAAAATACTTCAATTAAAGAAAAGACGATATTTATCAAATACGGCTCAAGTGATACGCAATTCTTGCGACATATGTATAATTTCACCCTGCTTGATCATTCCAAATAAATATATATATATTTATTATATATTGCATACATAAAATGATAGCAATATAACGATGGCAATCTAATGAGAATGGCAGTACACAAACGAAAGGATGTAATTACAATATCATACGTGGAATTGGATAAGCGATGTATATATTATGAAAGCCAGAAACATTTGTGACAGATGGCACGTCGATATGAAATTTACTAAAATTATTAGCTCAATTTTAGAAAAAGTAAATTTCATATCGAAGGAGAAATGATATGATGATGAAATTCATGCCGAAAATGGTCTAGAAGAAGAAATCGTCCTCGGTTTCTTCTGGGACTTCTCGAGGCGGTGGTAGTTTTCTGAACATTTAGCATGATTTGGAAGATATTATCTTGGTTTTCAAAATTCAAGCATTTAAAATGCATAAAATCGCTTTAAAAAAAAAGATTTCAATCGGGAATTTTGGAAGTGCAATTTTTTCTGCGGCAATATCGACATCGCTGATTTCACTTTTCGATCAATTTCATAGTTTTGGCAATAACATACTCGACAGGCAGAGCCGGGAGTTGATCGTCATTGTCGACTTCCGCGTGCGGTCGGGGATTGATGTTCTTGGGATGCGACTGGGCCGCAGCCGGTGGTGCCTGTTGTTTAGCTGGGACGGGGATGTAGTGAGCCACGCTAAATTCTTCCGTGCTTACCACTTTAATTTGAAACAACTTACTTGTTGACGACCCTCCTCTCGTACTGCCTTCCGTACTGGTCAGTGACGATTACTTGACGATGCGCGGGAGCCAAATGGTAGCCGTGGCGGTCTGATCTGGAAAAATAATGGATAATGGATATTCTCTAGTGTTCGATGATAATGCACCCTTGGTTTTGACTATCGCTAGGGCCACTTTTGCCAGGAGGAACCACCCGATAGCCACCGACAACCTGGTTGTCGCCACTGCCGTACTGAAAATTGATCGTACAATCATACGGAAAAGTGAATATGTCTCGAACATTTTCGACATAAGAACCAAAGTCACCTTATTTGATGAACTTGGTGAATCTAATAAGTGCTGAATCAACTTATAAAACTTACAGTTTCTTCAGGGTTGCTAGCTTTAACCTGCGCAGCAGATTCAGCTCGGACTCCGTGGCCGATCTTGTGGGCCGCGGGCTGACCGCCTTGACCGATTTGGTAGTTCGAGCCAGAGTTGTCGGCAGCTTGCTGAGGATTGCCGTATGGGTCCGCGGCATTCTGGGGGTTGCTGTACGCGGAGTATCTGGGGTCCTAAATTTCCTTCTTCCAGAATTGCCTCATTTTTCACACAATATGCTGGTTGAGTAATTATTATGTTCATGCTCCATTATTTTTCAAGCATATCATGAGATATACCTGTGCCGCAGCACCCGTCCTCTGAGGCATGACGTGCAGTCGCGAGTCCCTCCTGTAGGCATTGAATCGAGGATCCTGGTCAGCAGAAGCGTATCTTTGAGCAGGTGGGTAGTTGAGTTGAGTGATCTGGAAAGGCTATCTTATAATGCCTATTTAAATTCATCATCTAAGAAGACGCCTATGTCTCAGCATAATTAGACTTGCATTTCATAGGGCAATTACTAAATGGCGGATGACGGAGTTCTATAGTTAAGGAGATAAACAAGAGGATGAAATTTGAAAGAAGCAGTGTGGAAAAGACGCACTCCGTCATATAGCAATTGTCATTTTATGATAGCATAGACCGATATTGCCGTCTTCAAGTCCCGAAAAATCATATAAAACCTTCTGATTCGGATATCTCAAGCCGCCTCGGTCGTCGACGACAATGCCTTGGTGCTCATGAGGATCGTAGTACTTCCACAGGTGGTTCGGATCCTGGGTTGTGGTGGTCGGTGGCAGTGGTCGGCGGATCTCCTGAGGAGGGAAGGCATTCTGGAAGATTCTTTCTTCTTGTTAAACATAGGCAATTTTGATTTATTGCAATGTCACGATCAACGAAATAGCATCTGTAATAAGGAGGGGGTAGGGAAGCGCTTTCTAAATTTTCCTCCCTTTAATTTGTTTCAGAACGCGACATCGCTACAAATTAAAACTGTTTTAAAACACTTCGACATCAGACTTTCTTTCTAACTTTTTTTTTGTAAAGCATCTAAGAGTGCATGCCACTGAGTCGAACGTCATGCAGTTCCGTGTGACTCCTTCTAGAACGCGTCCGAACTAATCGCATTAAACCAGGAAGCTATCTTATCAGTTTTTTTTATGCCGAAGCAATCATTTTTCGAAAATGCCTTTCTCTAGCGCCATGCAAATGGCACACAGAAATGATAACAGTTGGGTGAACAGAACGCATGGAAATTTGAAAAGGTCGACAAAGTCATCGATAAATTTCTCTTCTCACTGGTTATGTTAGAGCTTTAATAAGGTTCTGAGTCCGAAACTTGAAGTCTAGACATTTTTGAGAGAGTTCAGCTTTTCATGATTTTTGTATCTTGAACTTTCAGAACTCGAAGATAAATTCCCAAAATGCATAAGACCAAAAATTGATCTGCCAAACTTCGGCCATTCTTTCAATTGCTTTGTTCCAGTAGCTCTGCGGAGAAATTTACAACCGAAGCCTTTTATGGAGCAATATGTTTAGTTTTATAGTTTATTGATAAATGTTTGAAAGGAGGAGAACTTTATAGGCAGCTAATGAAACTCTTGGGGATATTGGAGGTTTCCATAAGCCTAGGAAATTTTAAAAATAATTTCACCAAATATATCCTGATCTATATCAGTTTTGGAATATTCTTGCTCAAGGATTGCATTTTATGAAAACCTCCGATATCTAATTCCTGCTTGAAAGATCGCATTTTCTCACGAAAGAGGATCGAAATTGTGATTTTTGTGGATTGTATGAAATCTTTTTCGAGATAGCGAGAATCGCACACGAAATGCGTTTGTTGAATACTTGCACTCGGAAAATGAATAAAATGCATAGGTGAAATATAAAATTGTGTCATGACAAATAACAAATGCGACAAAAGTCTCTAACGTCGTCGCCTAAAATTGAAAAAAAATTTCACAAGTGTCAATTCGACTCTAGAATTTGGTAATCATTGCATAATGATCATTTTAGGTTCAACAGCAAACTCTGGCATCTATTTTTGTTGTTGGAAAATGGATGACCGAATATGTCGTCAGAGTTCAAACGATCCTGCAGAAAATACTGAACAGTTACATAGGAATGGTACGGTGAAGGTCTCGGGAAAATATTTTAAACAGGTATATACGAGAAGTCACCGTAGCATGCCGATTTCAGAAATAGGGGAATTCGAGACACTAAAAAGGTTTAAAGCGGCAGTAACATCGAGAACAATTATGATTTTTGAAGGACACATCGAGAAATCTTACGAAATACGGTAAAGACAGAGGAAAACGATAAAGCGAAAATCGGTTCAAATCAAAGCTAGAACAATCTGCAAATAGATGCTTAGCCATAACTTGGCTGAAAAAGTAATGTCACTCGAAAATTTAAGCTAAAAGAAATTAGGAATGCACAAGACATCGTAAAATTGAGGTTATCAAGATCTAGAGCATCTTGATTATAGAATTCTTTGAAAAAATAGTCTCTTGTGCATTCTAATTCCTGCAAAAAAGTAAATCGATTACCTAAAATTGTGTCTTAACGTTTTTCATACTCGGAAAATTGCGTACATGTACAGCTCATAGCAATCATCGTTCGAATTTAAATTAGACATTAAAAAAGGGGAAAAAAATAGAACTCGAACGATGAATTTCGGGGAAATAAGCGACAAATCGGGGAAAATCGCCTAGAATTTATGTCTGCGATGACGAAGCGATGGACTCACGTCTCGTCGACGCTTCAGAATCCATACGTCGTCCTCGAACTGACCACCACCGCGGATCTGAAGGTTATTTTCTTTTTGAAATAATTTTATTTAAACATGCTTCAAGTGAGAACCCAGATTTGTGATACCTTTCAATTTTATATTGATCATTTATTCACAGTCAAATTTTAATGGATTCGAAAATTATTGCCTATGAACAGACAATAAAGCCTAGACCACCTACAACATTATTGTAATTTTAATTACTTCTGCTGACAGAAAAGTTAATCGTAAAATCGCGCATAAAGGTGTTAAGAAGTGACTTTTGAATAGGGTATAAAATCTCGAATGAAAACGACTGACCTCAGTGATACGTTCGGAGTCTGGTGAGACGCCCTTGAATTCCTTATCTTGAAGTTTGGCATCGCCATAGAAGGCCTGAAATGAAAATATATACTGCATGCTATAAAATGAACTAATTATTTTGGTTTAATGAGTCGTTTTGATTGGAACGAGTGATTTTTGGTGAGTAAATTGAACAATCATGATGTGTTGATCAATTTTATTAGATGATTGAAGAAGTACCAAAAGCCTCGAAATTTTGGACCTGGGACGATTTATAACGAATTTTAGGGGGTGCCCACGTAAATTTTTATTTACAACTCGCCCTAGACCCAAATTTAAATTATCAAAAATTTAGACTAACATTTCCATCGACGGGCTGGTATCTGGCGATACGGTGATGGTGGAATCCGAGAGTATTTCTGGGAATAGCATTTGCTGCCGGAATCCATTCGAACCTGAAATTTTTTAACTTTAACTTTTTCATATTTTATTACCAAATTTTTATAATTTTTATTAAAATTGTATTTTTTGTGAAAATTTTTAGGTTTTCGGATTAGAGACGCAAAAATCTTTCACACAAAGAGCATAGTAAATAGTGAAAACAATCATAAGAACTCGCGGTTTTCATGTTCTATTTTCTATCTGTAAAAACGGTTCTTTTATTTTTTCAAAAGAAACGGTTCAACTGTATTTACATTTACAATTGTAAGTTTTTTGAAAAGATTTCTAAGTTTTTTTACGAACCACCTAACTTTTTCTGGGAGTTTCTTAGAATCGAGTATTTGCATACGTATGTCTGTCGGTGAGGGGGCGTTTCGGTGTACTTTCTATTTGCGTACTTTTCTTTTTTCTCGCCGAAAAATGCACTATTACAAGACCACAAAGAAGTGTTGTGATGAAGTATGCAAATAGCATACGTGAGCGCGCTAATTTCGAGCTAATCGTCAAAAATTGGCGATTTTTTTTAATAGGTTAGATCATTTTAAATCGATACTCTCATGTTATTTGCCCTCTTGGTTGTCAAATAGTAGCAGTATTTTAGGACATTATTGATTTCGAAAATTTTCTACATTTGAACTTTAAAATGTGTGCTCTGGTCCTGGTTTTTTGTGCAAGCAATTTTTCTGATTTATCAGGCAAAATTTCTCCCGATCAGTTTTAGGTCTAATTGGTTTTATGGAGCCAAAAGAAAGCTAACAATAAGCCAGAAAGATGTCGAAAAATCAGAAGCGCCCTTTGATTTTCACACAAAGAAACTGGGAGGAAGTTTGTTGCTTGAAAGCTCGAAAGGAATAATGCAATGATAACAACATAAAGGAAACAACGATGCAAATAATGAGAAACACTTTAATTTTCAGCTGATAAGCTGATTGAATCATAAGTGGAGCACTACGCAATTTTCAACTAAAATTGCTAAGCTATGACTTGTCAAAATATCGAAATTTAAAATATTGTTAATTTGTACAGTTTTAAGAGCAAAGTAATCTTTGCCAAGAAAAAAGTATTACCAGGAATTTTTGGATGCAATTTTTTGCCATAATGCGCTTACTTCGAATGATTAAAGGCGTAAAATGATGGGGTAGTCGGAATGATAAATCAGACAGCTACATTTTTATGGCATGAAAAGATATGATAAAGTGCTTAGAAATAATTAGTGTGAAATAGCAGTCATAAGAATGTGCCAATCGGTGAAATGTCACTCAATTGGTTGATTGAGTTGTGACGAAATTTTTCATGAGACTTGAATTTTAGCAATTATTTAGAAAAAAATAAAGTTCGAAAAAGCTATTCTTTCCTGGAATTCCGAGAATTCGTTAATGGGCGCGATATTTTGATATCATGATGCGAGAATTCGTATGTTGTGAATGAAGCCTAATGCATGAATCCGCCTACTATGTCAACAAATTTGAAGAATTTTCGAAATTTTGCTGATTGAAGAAAATATCATTCCAAAAGAAGATGAGTAATCCTTGAATTTGCATAGCGAAAGCAAATACTCTTTCTAGTTCAATGATAATTTAGGCACTACTTCATAGATTTCATTTGAAAGATAGAACGATATTTTTGGTAGTTTGGAAAATCAGTTGCGTCACAGCATCGCTTCATGCAAAATAGCATGGGATTTGTTAGGAAGAAAACTACTTCTCAATACTATTCGTATGCAACGATGCAACTTTATTGCAACTGCTTTTCCAGATGCCTATTTTTTAGTTTGAAAGGAAAACTCTCACGGATTCTCCTCATTGGGATTGAAGCGATTGCGGCTGAGGATTCGGAATCCGCCACAGACCTCGACGACCTCGCCCGCCTCCAGGCCAACAAACCATCCGCACAGCTGGAATTTTGCTCATTAGAAATTCCAAGTATCATTAATTTGTCTGCTAGAATGTACTTTAAAGGAAGTGATCATAAATTTAGTCAAAACTTTGAGAATTGTAAAAATCAAATCACGGCTAACTTTGTGGGTGTAAAACCTTGCAGAACGCTTACCTTTCCATCCGGCTTCTCGAAGACGTGCCCAAAGCTCTCGTAGTGCTTGCCGCCCGGGTATCGAGATCTAGTGATCCTGAAGTTCAAAGGAATTAGTCTGGATTAAACTGTCTCGAGTTTTTCACACTATAATGCAGTTGTTTAAAACTCATAACTGAAAATGACATTCCATCACTCCGAAATGAAATTGTTAGAAGAAATGAGAAGAAAATCATCATATCCAACTCTTCAATAAACCAGTTTTATACCTCGCATCAGAATCTTGGAATGTTGTAACCTTATCTTCAACTCGCCTTCAAAATTTGATCACATTATTAACAGATTATTTTTCTGGAATCGCGAAAATTTATCTGTCTGAGAGACCCTACCAATATCCGACCCATCCGTTTGAGGGCTGACCTTCGAAGGTCATGAAGTCGGCCTTCGACCTGCCGCTCTTGATCTCCCCGTCGTAGCCGATCGTCGTCCAGTATTCATCGCCGACCTGAGAATTGCTTGGCAAACAACGACGGAACGGACGAATCTCTTCGGGCTGAAATTCACAATTATCAAACTATGAATGTGCGCAAATGAGCGTTATGAGTGAAAGAAAATGCCGAAATGTTAGCGAGAAGCAGAATTCTAAATTTATTGCTTAGAATCGAGGGTCCAAAAAGCTTATAGAGTCAGATATTAAAATGTTATGGAGTTAACTAGAGGCTGAAATGGGTTTTTTTTCTTCAATTTTTTGACTCACCCCCGTTCGACTCTCTCGAAACTTGCATTTGGCTTCTCCGAGACCGAAGAAGCTCGCCAAGACGATGAACAGCGAGGTCGCAACGAGTCGGTGGTTCATCACTGAAATATTTTATCATAAAATTGAGAAACCTTTGAAAGTTCAGACTTCAGCTTCACAGAAATTCGAAAATTTCATTTTGAAAATAAAGTTTAAAGTTGAACATTGAAAACTATTGCATGAATCAAGAGATAATCGCGATACGAATACTAACAAGCCAATATGTAAACTTTAAAACTGCAAATTTCAGAGACGGAAGATGTTGATTATTCCCAAGATAGTTAGAAATAAGCGTTCAAATGCACAAAATTCAAAATGCTACCACCCAAAAGTGTCATTATCATCTTTCAACCGGGTATTTTATACTTCCAAAAAAGGCTCGAATTATTATGAGATGACTCATTAGACTAGGAATGTCAAAAAGTTTGGGTCATAAATTTCTAGTTCTCAAAATGGTCGTATATGCACTCAAAAGCTCACATTCTATGTCAGTTCAAGCATAATTTGTTGCTTTTGCACTAATATGGACGAGCTAAGACCAAGGAAATCGTATGAAAATGATTGGTGACCGGCCGGACACCGCCGAATTCGAAATAGACCCTGGGGATGAGTAAGGGACAAATTCGCGTTTGAGCATATGGGTGACTTGGGCTTGAGAAAGGGATATGCTAATGAGCCTAGAAGAAAGAATATGGGACAAATTAGGGTAAGGAGTGAAATCTGGGCAATCGAATTTCGGTAATTTTCGAATATTCACAAATTATGAGAATGAAAAATGAAGTAATGGGCAGAAAAGGAAAACTTTTCATATTTGATCAAAAATGTCGTTGAAAGGCTGAACTATTCGGCATCGCATCAAAGGAATTCACTCCAAAGGATTGGTTAGAAAGAGTTATCAGTAGAAACAAACTCGAGCACAGAGAAGAAATGAGAAAAATTCAATGTGTGAGAGATAAGAGAGTGGAGAGAAACAGAGATAGAACATGGCGAATTGTGAACAAGCGAACAATATGTATGAACTGAGATGGGCAGAGCAAACGGTGTGCATAAGAAAAAAGATAAATAAAAAAGAAGGAAAGGTTAGGAAATCGGGAAAATGAGAGAAATTGACACCAAATATTGCGCATGTTTATGTAACGATAGAGCAACAATGATGGGAGGAATCATAGACAAAAACACATGATAATATGCGAAAAATGAGATTTGAAAGTGCACATCGTTAATTCGGACGTTCTATTGGAATAGAATACTGTCGGATTTGGTGAAAAACTATTCGTTCTAATTATTGATGTAATTTTTCTTACAGATGCGCTGAAGAAACAAAGATTTCAACCTGAATACGGACTTCACAAGAAAAGAAAACATAGATTTATTCAAAAATCTTGAAAAGAATTGCTGTGAAATTTAATTGATTGCAAGTCTATCATTGTACGCTGCAAAATATGTAAAGCATTCGAAAAAAAAGAACTTGAAACAGATTCAGATATTTTTATTTTTACTGTTTTATATCAGATTTCTGGATGTTATAATATGAATCGCATGATGTATATGATCATAGATCTACGACAATTTGGCGCATTCATTTTCCGTAATGTGTCAAAACATGAAATGACGGAATGGATAAAGGGCATGCATTACATTTGATGAAAACTGATCAAAAGTTGGGTTTTTCTCTAATTTCTTCAGTTCTCTCAAAAATCTTAACTATTTCGAAATTCCATTGTATGTTTCTGCGTTTGATAGCTGCCGTGTCCAATCCAACATTTGGGGGCTTTTATTGTCCGTGATAAACAAATTGAATTGGCGAGAAAAAATGAATGCGAGAGAGCACAGGAATTTGAGAGACGAAGAAGAGAAACATTATGAAACTGTGCGACTTGAATTGAACAATTTGCATATGAAAAGGAGAGGCAGTATTATGAAATTAGATTGTGAATACTAATCGCAAGATTATGATAGGGTAAAATCATGGTTCAAATTTTCCAAAATGATCCCTTTTAGAACTGCATAATATTTAATCCGGGAAATAACGCATTTCCCAAAGCTGAAAGGTCAGTGATTTGCAAGTTGATTCGAACCGGAACGATCCTTTCCGATTTCTAATTCTAAACCTAAGAATGAAAGGAACGAAATATGAGTAAGCGGCTGAATTGAAAGATTGAGATCGCATGAGAAAGAGGGAATCATCGGGTGAGAGAATAGAGGAAACGAGGTGAGATTAGAGAAAGAAAAGGAGAGAAAGAAAGATACGATTGCGTGAATGAAATTCTTATTCAAAAAGATCGAGCCAGCCGATATGATTTCCCTCCAATCTGAACCCAAAATATGTGGCATTTCAAAAACAAGCTGAAACATTATGGGAGAAAGAAAGAGAGAATTTAGAGATAATGAAAATTGGGAGAGAAAAAAGAAAATGAAACTAAAATTCAAAATGTTGAAGAATGTTCAAGTTTCGAACGATACGCGCTCGTGGCACGAGTTTCACAGAAAAGTAGCCCCCATTTTTCTGAATGGCAATGGTACGAACCGAAAAAAATGAGAAACGCCAAGAAAAGTTTAAATCTATAAACATTAGTTTGTGGCGACAAATCGGTTCAAAACAGAAATTTTCAAAGAAAATATATTTTAAGGGATAAATTCATCCGAAATTAGTACATTTTGATTTCAAACAATTAAGGTTTAGTAGAAGTAAAATTTGTATATCTAAGCTCCGATGTTCTTTTATAGATCGAAAAATTTCACACCCACAA
Source organism: Diploscapter pachys (assembly GCA_002287525.1). Taxonomy (NCBI): domain Eukaryota; kingdom Metazoa; phylum Nematoda; class Chromadorea; order Rhabditida; family Rhabditidae; genus Diploscapter; species Diploscapter pachys. Next base: position 12,312 of record LIAE01006778.1, on the reverse strand, counting down.
AAATAAAATACGACTTTGATAAATTTCGATTATTTGGACTCATAAAATGCCATGTTCGTCATCAAATTTCGATAAAAAATATTCAAATGTCCTTAAAAGTTTACGTTTCCAGAAACATCCGAAGTGGGTGGGGCTATCATCAAATAAATGCTCGAATAGATTACATTTTCCTTTGATGATTCATAAAAGACGTTCAGTGACCGAATCTTTCCGGAAAATATCCAAGACGGTATTTTCAGACTATTTTTTACCATAGGACTATAGATTTTTCTGGTCTATTCAAATTCTAAACCCATCAATCTAGACGAGATAGGCCCATAAAATCAGTTTCATGAGTCTAGAAAAGACTTGTTGCGATTTTTGAGAGAAAAAACCCTTGGACAAATAAATAGAGCTGTCAATTTAAAGCTATTATAAACAAATAAATTGCGATACAGTTAGGCTTAGTTATAATAAAATATTTATCTTTCCAATTGAAACAGTTCTATCTTTGGCTAGAAGAGAGTGTATTTCGATATAAATTTAAATTTCAGTTAGGATTATGATATTTTATGATATAGATCTCGGAAAAGTACAATTGAAACTATTTAACTTTAGCTAAACAAACGTTGAAATTGATTTATTGAAACTTCTGTGGAAAGAACCATTTTAAAGAATAACTACTCGAAAAGTTCAAAAATTTTAAGTGCTCTTGAAATTTTCACATATTTCAATATGAGACTACACAAAAATTACTCTACCGCTAAGCAAACGGAAAATTTCTTGATTTTTCTAGGGATGAAAGAGTAAAAATTCATCATAAATTGTACATTTAACAAATCCTCTATCATTTTTCTCAACCGTTCATTATATTTTAAAATTTCCTAATAATTTTGAAAAATATCGATCGATTAAAAAATTTCACAACAAAATTCTGCGAACGCAGCTCAAAACATAAAACAAGAAAAAGAATACCATTTTCCCAGAATATATATTCGGCAATGCCTAAGACATTTGAAGTGATAGTGGGAAATGTTTTTCTGATGAAATTATTTTATCAGAGATAACTTGAAAATACGAGAGCACAGAAAAGCAGAAATAGTGATTTGTCAGGTATTTGCAGTTAAAATTTCCCGTTAGGCTTATCAGAGAAGCTCAAAATAAAAGCTAAGGAAGTTTTTGGGATTCTCTATCTTTTTGTCTCTATAAAATGATATACTATTTCTCTCTCTCTCTGACTCTCTTTTCTCTATATTTCAAGAATATTTCTCAATTTTCCGTTCCTCGAAAATTCATTCGCTCTTTGTTTTGCTTTGTGTTCGAACTCTTGAATCTCGAAAATCGGGAGAGAACGATATTCAAATTCTGTTAGATGTTTGTACCGATTGTTCTCTTTCTTTTTCTCTCTCATATTCCAATTTTCTCTCGCTTTCGCACTCTCGTGCGAAAATACAAGAAAGGCGTTCGGTGAAAAACGGGATATCAAAGGATTAGGAAAAGAATAGTTATTCGAAAAATGCAATTTAACGAAAAATTGAATTGTATCACACAAAATGAAGGGTAATTTTGTGATTTTTTAGGTTGAATTTCCAAAGAAAATGACTGAAAGAACACAAATACGGTTGATTGAACCTGAACATAATAGTCCTGGATTCGCAGAAACTTTGTCAATTTTCCAAAAATAGGAATGGGTAATCCATCAAAAATATGATCTTCAATTTCAAATGTTATATTTCGATTAAAAACTCTCTAAAATTACAAATCCTAATTTAAACTTCGAAATACACTCTAAATTTGTTTAAAATTTGAAATATGTAATCTGAAAAGTCTGATCTTCAATTTCTATGTTTAGCTCGGAGAATGAATTTCTCTGACACTATTCGAATTTCTCATTTGATCATTGCATATATTTTTCTCTGAGTCATTCGCCGCCCTAACGAATGTGTTCGCGTTTTCAGCAACAAAAACATACCAATCGACGATTTGGCAGATTGAAAATTCACTGAAAAAATGAAAAAAACGAGCAGAAAATGGCGATTTGACATCGAATACAATGCCAGAAACTATTCGAGCTGAAAAGTGCAAAATAGCGTTATAAAAGTGCAAGGTTATAGAAATTGTAATAAAATTGTATTCCGATAGAAAAAATGCTTTAGAAATATAAAATAAGAAGATATGAAAAATTATGATAGTACAGTTTAAAAAATCTTTAAAATCTAGATTTTGCAATAATCATATGACATTTCCTGATCCACTAATGCACAAGAAACCACTTGTAGTAATTTTTCGACAATCTCAAAAAAAAATTTTATGCGGTTTTACGACGCACTTGGCTCAATTTCGCAAATGCACTCTAGGGGTTGTTTCGCTGCTTAATGCCCATATGACAGAACATGCCACCGGGCCGAATTTCCGGAAAGGTAATTCGAAAATTATGTCTGACAATCGAACCAAACAATTTTAATTAGAAAATAATTTCGTCGGAGCGAAATTCTCTTGTATTTTATCAAAATCTTACTCAAATGTTATGAGATACCATCCGAGAAATTAGCATATGATCAGCCTAATTTTGCCCACTCATTAGTTAGTCTGAGTTTAGGACCAATTATTGAATGGGTAAAGAAAGGTCCAACTTATCCTAATCGTTTGGTAGCATCTCGAAGAATATGAGTGAAAAATTGCAATGTGCATGAATGTGTGTAGAAAGGGTGATGTGATTGATGGTTTACGAGAACTAACGTAAGATCTGCGATGATTTTATTTGCGAGTTTATGTTTGGTCTCGGTTCAAACTTGTCGAGTTCAATTTAAGCCACAATGTTTCGTCTATCACAATTTACTGGCATGTATCCCTGTCAGGGCTTTATGATCTTTGGGTCTTGAGTAGGTTTGGTTTAGGGGAAGTAGGAAGTTAGGTCGGCTGGTTGAAGATGAAAATTGATAATGAGATTTGGGAATGGGTGAGATCAGTGCTGATTATTTGGATTGGGTGATTGCTTGATGTAAGCTAATTCGGGTTAGATCATTGAGATAAAGAGAGTGATGTATTCAAATTTGGTTGCGGGCCAATCGCAAGAACCATACTCTGCACAGTATTATTATGATCTAAATATTTATCTGAATGTAAAATAACTAGATTTAAGTTAAATTAAATTAAATTCATAATAATGATAATTGTCTTAAACGTTTTATTATGAAATATTCCTTTCTAAGATATAATTTATTCGATTTAATAAATTACTGAAAAATCCACATCAATAAGTTTTAGATAATAAATCATTCATGAGCCTCATCAACGTTCTTCTTCTTCTTCGATGTCGACTCAGTGAATTTAGCCGGTCTCGCATCGATCATTAGACAGAATAGGAGATTTCCGATGAAAATGATAGATCCGTGAAAAATCAACAATTTCTTCCATTGATTCCAAGAGGATTGAGGTGCTATCCAAAAGCCTAAATTAATTTTCAAATTAAAAAAATACGTTTAGGAATTACTTAAATACGGCAATAATAAATTAGTGACATTTAAAATTAGTCCATTACATGTGAACATTACAGAAGAGTGTTGTCTAAAGTTTAAATAATCGCTATTTAACGTTTCCACGATATTATGATTTACTTAGCCACCAAAACGTAGGCCTTAATAAACCCGGCCGCATTTAGGCCAATTATGCCATGAAATACACAAATTAAAACCGCTAAAAGCATCTGAAATGTACTTACTTGTGATGGTAATTAAGTGAAAATTTACTTTGTTACTGTCCGGCAAAATCGCTGTAATTATCATCATAGCTCCACATAGTCCACAAGATAGCGAATTGAAAATTCGGACTTTAATATTCTCGCTCAACTTCAATATGTCCGATAATTTTCCTATTTGTTAATTAATAATAATCATTATGCCAATTAAGAATAAATACCGCTAATTAACTTCGTAGCTAATTGCAGAGCACCTGAGCATCCAATAGCAAAGGAAGCTTCAATATCGGTAAGCCCTAGGCCTCTCTAAAATCATAGATGATTTATTTAGAGCATAATTGTTTACCTTCATAATCAAGGCAAAACTGATGATAATCGTGGAAATTCCCCAGAAATTCGAGGTGCAAGCTATGAAACAGGCAATGACTGATCGGTTCGTGAAAATTTTCTTGTATGGAGGCGGCTCGGTCTTGATTTCTTTGGAATTTTCCTCTGAGTGCATGATACTTGAGCTTGTTATCATCTAAAATTCGAATAAAATCAAAATGGCTGTATCAAATAATCATGTTGAAGAACTATTTTTATCAAGATATGAGAAACTGGCATACCGTAAGCTCTTTCTGACTGATAAACGGATGTTCAGTAGGGTCATCTCGGTACAATAGAAACCACGAAATAGTTATGATCGTTGACAGACTACCCATCACATAGAAAATACTACGCCAACCCCAAAATGTACAGAGGGGACCGGCGGTGAACATGACTATGAATAGACCGACCTGAAATATCATTTTTCTGGAAAAATAGCCGAAATAAGTCTAGATTTGGCTAAAAAAGACCAATATTCCAGCTATTTTGACATCTTTAACTCCATTTAACGATTTTTTTTTAGAATTTTACCTGAGCGTAAGCGTTCATAACCCCGATAAATAGCCCGATTTGATATTGAGGCGACCAGTGCGAAGTTATCTGGGCTGTTAGAGGTATCGTTGTTGCAATGAAGAATCCTTGGATCACCCTAAAAGTTATTTTTCATTCAGAGATAATTTACGAAGAACGAACTTCAACACGAACACGGCCGGCAGAAACAAGTCGTAAGATATGGGGATTATCAAAGTGATAATTGAAGATATCGCAGAACCGATTGTCACTATCCATCTAGTTGATAATGAATAATACTCTTTCCATAGAATTTGGATAATCAGGGCTAAAGTTGAAATTTTAAACTAACAAGAGAAGTGCACAAGTCGGAAATCACAGATCCTGACTTCACCATCGTTATCTCTGTCATCGAAAACCCCTATTTGGAAAATTTCGTCAAGATTTGCGATTTCCTACCTGTGCACTTCCCTTGTAAAACTAAAATTGATTGAAGTTACCAGCTAACATTCCCATATTATAGGCGGAATAGTTTAATTTGATGTCAGTAGGTTCAAAATGCATAACCGGAGAATTATAGGGATCACTAGATGTTCTAATTTCATATTTTATATTTGGAATTTAAATACATTTCATATAATGCCCTTGAAACATCGGTTGAATTCGTATCGCAAGCAGTTGCATAGTTCAATGCAAATACGCAGGAAATACCCATAGCGGAAATTAACGATCCAAGAATGAGTAAAACGTATCGTAATCCGTGAATTTTCTAGAAAAAAAGTTTTTTTTCTATTAAAAAAATCTAAATTACTCTTTTATGTCTTCGAGCAAGAAAAACTTGCTTTTCTTGGTGATCATTGTAGTTTGTCATCGTATCTGAAAATCATTTAGGTTATCAATATGATATTGATTTACAAAACGAATGATTTCGAAAATATTTCAAATATTGCACCATGATATTTGCATTTAAAATTCTAAAATAATGGAAAAGGAAATAAACTAAAGAATATGATCATTTTAAGCATGGAATGATTGAAAATGACCGTCTGGCCATAAAGTAGCCAGTCGTCTGATAAAGAGAAATGACTATCACTTTTTTTATCATTTTCCAACCACCATTCTCAATAATTTAGACGCAATATAAAATCTCAAAATGCAGACTTTGAAGTAAAAAAATGATAGGAAGTTAAATTTGATTTATGGTTGTTCTTTGCATCGAATTTTTAAAATATCATCATTTTAATTATAGTATTTCGGAATAGCAATGAAAAATAACTTGAAATAAAATTCTATACGGAAATTCGAAAAGAATGAAAAATATGAACGCGATTTTTCAAGGTGAACTGGTTTATTTACTACTCGCATAGGTAGAATAGACACATAGATCGGAAATCGGCAATAGGTAAACAGTGAAATCGATATTTTTGATTTGAAAGATTGACAATATTGCTATTTTCAAAAAATAACACAAAACATGATATGGAATATTTTTATTCGATTTTTATCTTACCATAATATAATCACTATGACATTACCAAATGCGAAACATTCAATTGAATAATTAAAATGATAAATACAACTGAAATTATCACAGAATGTTTAGCGACTCATAGTTTTGTTGACCGGAGATCGATATGACCTTAAAATTCACTAGGGTTTGATAGAAAATATTTTGAAACTCGTAAAATGATAATGTCCTTGAAATAAATTGATCTAAAATCACTTGATATGAATTTCAAATAGGTAGAAATTGTCTAATACTATTCATCGAGAATTTAGCAACTCTAAATATCTATTGTACAGTCGTCTATGATTATATTCGATCATGAATTTTCTCGAAATAAATGAGTCATGAAAATACTCGTCTAAAAAGATTTACACCCTAACAGCGTTGTCGATTTCAGAATCCGCAGTGTCTTCGTCGTCATCTGACATCACTGACTCCAGAAGGCCTGTCTCTTCGTCGCATTGTGGCTCTTCTGTCGGCAGACGTCGATGCATCATTAAACCACGATATGATTCGTACGTGCCGTGCATTACATAGCTAAATTTGTCGGAGTAGTTTTCAGACAAAACTCTACCAATAATGGGCGGAGTCAATTTTTCAATGGAGAGACGCAGAGGGGAGAGAAGTAAGAGCATGCAGTATAATTGCAGAAAAGATTGATAGACTCCGCTCATTATCGATTGCACGCTATCATGTTCGTTAACGAAATTAGCAGAGGCGCGATAATGATCGAGAATGCTCCACTAATATTCAGAATCGCAGACAAAGCGAGGGCAATGCACTAACTAGTATATACCAATTCTAAACATCCGAAAATAAAATCACAATTGGCCTAAAATCGATACGGTATTCCGCTTAGGTCACGCCCACCGTCAATTTGCAATTTGATTGCGCGCAAATGTTTTAGCTCTTTCTTTGTTAATGAACACGAGAATTCGAATATGTGAAAATAGACTTACACGAACATTAGAACGATGCAGAAAATAACGGCAACGATGACGATTAGGAGGTGCCAATCCAGAAGGCTGTTTCCATTTGTTCCTTTAGGAGAAGTTATTTTCTTGACGCCCATCGAGTTTTTATTGATTGTTTCTGAAATTTGAGTGAAATTTTAGGCAAAATAAAAAGACGCTATGAACCCTTCATGATATCTTCAGCTATTTTCAGAGATTCTTCATTTCGGAATATTTGAATCAGATCGAGTACAGCTCCATTCGTCCAGCCAAAGCCTTCTTGCACGAAATATTCACCGCCATGCCCAGGACGACCACTAGCAGATTCTGCGTCGTACTTTTCCCAGATTCCAGAGGGCTGAAATTAAGCATTTTAAAGAATGGAAGATAACGTCATGATATCCACAATTTGCTTGACAAGTAGTCTTAAAAAGTTATGATGAAATTGAAATTACCAAGTCATTTTGTGGATTATTCAGCCCATTATATACTGTGTTGATGAATTTATCCGCTTCTTTCTTGGCGAGCGTATGCATTTCTTCAGAGTCCGTCGCTAGCAACGATTTTACGAATAAATGCAGGACGGGCGCCCAGACATTCGGATAGTCCCATTGCTCTTTCGACGGCACGGGAAGAGTCGTGGGTATTCCGGCTGAACTTTGTATAATAACAACAACTTTTTTTTTAAAATAATTTAATTTGCCTTAATTTTTTAATAAATATAAATTAATTTACCTGGAAATCGGAAAACGTCATTACTTTTCAAATATGATAGCACTTTCTCAGAATATTCCGAAGATCGCCCGTATAATAACAAGGGGAATATATTCGATGGGTAGAAACTCGTTCTGAAGATAATAGTTTTAAAAATTTAAACATAATAAATACCGATGCTTCATAGTTTCGACATCCAAATCAAACCAACTACCTTTGTTTTCGTTCCACAACACTTCGTTGATATTTCTCAATAAGTCGTTGAATTTCTTCTGATATTCAAATGATTTTCTGCAAAAATATAAAATAAAATAATTTATCTAACAACTATGTTTACTCTCGATCCTGAAGCATGTTATAGAATCCGACCATGTATCGCATGTTTTGGGCCAAGAAAACGTTCAGATCGACCGGTATGATTTTCTGAGTTCGAACTGTGTCCCGGTTATCTAAAATTATGGGAAAAAATGCTCGAATCATTTTTGTAAATTCAAAATAATGATGAATTGAATAGAGCATTTTCCATTCAGATAAATAAAGTACCGTTCAAATAGAATGTTAACTTTCTCGAAATACTTATTTTTATCTAAATAACATCTATACATGAATTAGTAAAAATTAGACCTTAATAAAAATATCTAAAACTATTTACACGAATTTTCTCCCCTAGTTTGCATCCATCTCGAACTAAAATCCCATCCACTCTCGCAGGCCGAAGCGATCGCTCGCCAAGTCTCCTTTGGATTCGAACTATTTTTCGCCAATTCATAGTCAGTCAAGAAATTTTCGGGTCGGGGACAGTTTGAACTTGCCTGAAATAACTATAATCATTAAAAATTGAGCTTATTATTCAAGTAAAATTTCTCTATTCTGAATACCACCTTTTGAACTTTGATATATAAAACCTACTGAAAGATTTGCAATAATAAATATTAGAAACCCTATGAGAACTATTATCGATAAAACTAGCAA
>LIAE01006776.1:19668-44158 GCA_002287525.1 Diploscapter pachys | reverse complement strand
ACCACGTGAAAGAGCGGTATCGAATTGTATAGTAGGTATCGATCAATTATTAAAAACAAAAGTAAAACAAAAAATATTTGCGATAATCGAAAGAGTTATCGGTTATGGACAATATTGAACCGAGGCAAAGGGGCGGGGCTTGGCGGTCCCTAACTATGATAGTTAAATTTCCGTTTAACTGTCGTAGTTTCGCACATTCCACAATCCGGGCACTGGCGACTCCGCCGTCACCGTGGGTACTCACATAGATGGAAGGGGTGCAGATGAATCCAATATCAATATCGATTACATATCGCTAGATTTATTCACAGCGGCTCGTATAAAGGACAACAACACAGGACAATACAAAGACTGTCCCTTATCAAGAGAACTCCCTTTATGTCTAAACAGGAAGAGAGAGTGACTACAGGCTACCTAATAGAGATGAGTCTTACAGTAGCTAAACTTATTTGAATCCCACCCCAGTTCACTCCTGTCTGCGGCCTGGAAGATCGGTCCTAACTCTCGTCTCACTATTTTCCTACATTTGTCAACCTCCTTGTTTGTGTCCGAATCAATAAATAGTTGCCAAAACTTGTGACTGACTTACACTCGGCAAACACAACACTTGTCCTTCGAGTTTGAAAATCCTTGCATTGCATATTTTTATTCAAGCTTCCCATTCCATTTCCTTGTTGCTCTTTCTTGGTTCCCCTTTCCATTGCCCCCAGCAATTATGCATTCACTTTACAAGGGGGTATTCAATTGCGTATTGCGAAATTCGATGAAGCGCCAACTTGTTTTTTCCTTTCGATTGTTCAACTTCCTTAAAATTTTTATTTCTATTCACATTTGAAAAGTCTCCTTCAAATCGGTTAAATCGTCTATCAGCTGAAACAAAAAAAAATGAAAATGATCGATTTTTCGTCGTCCCGCTTGTTTTTTCTCTAAACTATCGCTCTTTCTTTATTTTTCAATCAAAACTTCTAATTTATTTTTCTATCATTTTCCAATTTCTTTTGATGCCCTTCTTTAACAACACTTTTCTCGTTTTGAAGACTTCTAGTGCAAATCATATTTCTACGCCGTTCACTTGACCGCGAATCGATTTTACATTAGGGAATCGAGTTTCTGCAGCGTCTTTGCTGTTACTAAAAGTTTCAACTTTTCCTCTTCGTCTTTCTAAAAATGATTTTTTAAGCTTCAAATTTTCCTCAAATCATCACTTCTTTCAAAAGTATCCAAATATTTTCTCTACGAATGTTATTATTTTTATCGATCGCTCGATCTTTATTTGCTTTTTTTGATAATAGAACAAAATTATTTTTAAAATGCAGAACTCGAGATGGACGAGTTTGATTTCCTGGAGGAGGTCGATGTGCTCGCCAAACTGCCCGCCGACTTCGAGACCAACGTCGCTGCCGCCAAATGGACCGACCGCAGGGACGCACTTCAGGTATATCGGAGAAATATTCCAAACGGTTTCATGGGGATATCCTTGAACATTAAAATTTCTTCTTTTTAATTTACTCAAGACATCATATCTTGAAAAGCGATCATTTTTCGCGAAGATATTCACAACGATTTTAGAGACTTATTCTTCAACATTTAAGGAATAATTTCATTTTCGTGTTTCAGAATTGAACAATTTTTAAAAATCTAATTAGTTATAATATTATGCTCTGAAAAGTTTCTACATTTCGGGAAATTATTTGAATGGGTTGAAAAAATAACTAAGTAAAAATTTCAGGCCCTGCTCGACTTACTGACAGCCCACAAGAAGCTGAGCACCAAGGCCAACTACGGCGAAATCGTCGCGCAGCTTAAAAAGGTTTTATTTCTTTTTATTTTCGAAAAAACACCTTTTAATTAATTTGTGAAATGTGGGCGATATTATCGGAAATTTAACAATAACTTCACTATTTAGGTTTTCTTGAAACATGTCCAATCATTAGAAAATTCAATTAAAGCAAAAATATTTCTTTTATTTTTAAAATAAATATGTAAAATAAAGAAAATGTCTTCAAATAAATAATAACGAGGAAAGAATTTTTTTAAATTCAGGTGCTGGAAAAAGACGCAAATGTGATGGTGGCTGCACTCGCCGCCAAGTGCCTGAAATGCATCGCCGAGGGGTTGCGCAAGAAATTCTCCCCACACGCGCCGACCATTCTGCCGACTATTTTCGAGAAATTCAAGGAGAAGAAGCCGACTTTGAGGGATCCTCTGGTCGAATGCATCGATGCGGTCGCAGCTACGGTTAGAAAGAAATATTTAAAAAAAACATAAAAATAGATTTCTTTCAAGAAAAGAAGACTACAAAATTTTAGCATTAGAAGATTTTTGAAATTTTGAATTTGAAGGTAAAATTTTCAGATTTCTCTGGAGTCGATGCAAGATGACGTTCTGGCGGCTCTGGAAAAGCCAAACCCCTCCATCAAGGTGCAGACGGATCTGTTCCTCTACAGAACTTTCCTGAAGCTGAACGCCCAGACGATGCCCAAGAAAACGCTGAAGGCAATTGCGCCTCTGCTGGTCAAGGTGGGTTTCAGAATTTACTCAAACTAAAATTGGCTTCTTTCTAAATGATGCAAAATGTGCATCTAGCAAAGGATTAAATAAATCTCGAAAAACGTTAGATTCAAACTTAATTTTCTAAATTTTAGCAATGGAAAGTACGAAAAATAAATAAAATTTCAATTTGAGCACTCGATGGAATCCGACCCCGAGGTTCGTGACGCTTGCTATGCGGCCCTTGGCTCGGCGATGAGGGTGATCGGGGAAAAGGCTATGGGCACGCTGATCACAGATATTGCAGAGGACAAACTCAAAATGGCCAAGGTGCAGACATTTTTCAATTTCTAAAACCTCGAAAACTTAAAAAAAGAAAAAATGTTTATATTTGAAAACTTGAAATTCTTTATTTTTTTAGATCAACGAGTACTGCCAAAAGGCCGCTGAAGAAGCTCCCAAGGAAGAGGTCAAGAAGGTGGGTTTAAAAAATAAAATTAAAAAAATGGAAATCAAAAAATTAAAAATTCAGCCTGACCCCCCACCCGCAGCTGAAAACTCTGCCTCCAAGGCTAGCGCCAGTCAGTCGAAGTCGGACGAGGCGCCTTCAAAAACTGGAGCTGCTTCCGCTCAAGCTAAAGGTTCATTTTTCGGAAAAATATGAGATTTGATCTTTTTCAATTTATTTTTCTTTCACCGATCGAAACATTTCTTTAAAAAAACGGTCTCTATTTATTAAAAATTGAAAAGTAAAATTTGAAATTTCAGCCCAGGCAGCGGCTCCCGCAGCGGACGAGTGGGACTTCATGGACGAAGTTGATGTTTTGGCGAAAATGCCTGCAGACTTTGAGACGAACCTGGCCGCTTCAAAATGGACGGACAGAAGGGATGCTTTGCAGGTATACAAATAAATATCTGAATATCGTTGATTGAAGAGAAAGTATATTTATGCAGCAGCAATTAGAAATCGAATTTGTTTCCAAAAATTATTGAGACGGTTTTAAAGATCCATTTTAGGCTCTGCTTGATTTGCTGACTGCCCACAAGAAGCTGAGCACCAAGGCCAACTACAGCGAGATCGTCAGCACTCTCAATAAGGTAAAATGGGAAATATAATAAAATAAATCGAAAATAATTTTATTTTCAGGTACTCCAGAAAGATGCCAACATCAACGTGGCTGCACTTGCTGCAAAATGTCTGAAATGCATCGCTGAGGGACTCCGGAAGAAGTTCGCCCCACACGCGCCGACCGTCATGCCGACGATTTTCGAGAAATTCAAGGAGAAGAAACCCGTCTTGAAAGACCCTCTAGTCGAGTGCATCGATGCGGTCGCAGCTACGGTTAGGAATTTATATTGCTTTTAAAAAAACTAGAAAATTGATTCACTGGTTCCTAATCTCTTTTCTGTAAAATGGTATGGAACAGGACAAAGGCTGGGAATTACAAAGTGCCGTAAAATTTTATTTCCACAAAAAATAGGTGACGCGTAGTTTCCACTATTTAAAAAATGAGAATGAAAAAGAGGGTGAAGACTAAAATGTCCAGATCTAGTCTAGTGATTGTATTTTCGAGATTCCAATTTTACTGATGTTTGAAAATGACTTTTTTCAGGTCTCCCTGGAGTCGATGCAGGATGACGTTCTGGCAGCTCTGGAAAAGCCAAACCCCTCCATCAAGGTGCAGACGGATCTGTTCCTCTACAGAACTTTCCTGAAGCTGAACGCTCAGACGATGCCCAAGAAAACGCTGAAGGCAATTGCGCCTCTGCTGGTCAAGGTGGATTTAAAAATAATTCAAATATCCTAATCTTGTTCACAAGTGCTCGACCCTGATTATTTCTATTATATATCTATACGATATAGCGAAAATGATAATCTAAACGTCTCGAAGCATATTTCATGTTTCCAAAGAAATATATCCGCTCAAAGTTCCGACTTCATTAGGAAACATATTCGATTAAAAATGTTTTTCTTTAATCCTTAAAAATCGAAGAATGATTAATTATTTTCAAAAATACAATATAAAACTTCAATTCAACATTCGTAAAAAAATAAATAATTAACAAAATTTGTTCAGCACTCGATGGAATCGGACCCTGAGGTCAGAGATGCCTGCTACGCGGCTTTGGGTTCGGCGATGAGAGTGATCGGGGAAAAGCCGATGAATTCGCTGATTGCAGACATTGTCGAGGACAAACTCAAAATGACCAAGGTATTTTTGGAAAAATTATTTTCTGAAACATTATTTCTGGAAAAAAATTATCCAGCAAAAATTTAGTCCGAAGAAGTGTTCGTAAAATATATGTTTTAAAATTTAAAGAATAAATTTCAGATCAAAGAGTATTGCCAGAAGGCCATTGATGAAGCAGGTCCAGAAGCGTCTACTCAGCCTGCGGTTGGTTTTAAGTTTTTTATTAAAAATAGGATTTATAAAATCGTGATTTTGTGATAGTAAATTTGTTGTAAAATTGGAAAGATTGCATACATTTTCTGATAGTCTTGAAAAAAGCGCTTTAGAAAGTGTTAAATTTTATTTATTAAATTTTTGAAGCCTATTAGGAATCATTTCAAAACGCGATAAAGATGGCTATTTGTTTAGAACAAATTTTGAATTTTATTTGATCAACTTTAACACAGGAAAATCATTTCAAATAGTTGATTCTACTTCTGTGAAGTAGTAGCTTGTTTTGCTTTGAATCAGATGTTGGGTTGTTTTCCGCCGCCGTAAATATTCCTTATGCGGTGAATTATCTCACTCAGCTCTGCATTAGTATCCTTAATAATGGACGAGAGATGATTATGACTGAATTTCTGCGGTTGAAAACGTCCCAACGTCTGTTTTGAGTATCGTGATGTGTCCCTAGGTGCCCGAGCCGAAACCAGCCACTCCGGCCAAACAGGACAAACCGCCCGCCAAAACCGGATCCAGATCCTCGTCCAGGGCTCCGAGCCCCTCGGCGGAAAACAAGGTTTGGGAGAAAAACGAGCAGTGGAAATTTCGCCCTATTTGAATTTTGAAGATAAACCTGCAAAAGTAGTTTTGAAATAGTTAGTTGCCGCTGCATACGAAATAGTATAGAGAAAAGAATCTTAGTCGAAACAAATCCTTTACTATTCCGTATGTAACTATGCGCTGCGATGAAACTACTTTCAAAGTTGTCATTTTGAATTGAGGCAGGATTCCCATTGAAAAATTCGAATTCGATGTAGTACAGTAACTTTGTGATTCGTTTTTAAAATTTTTGTTGATAAATTAAACTGAATTACGTCGCTATCGAGGCTGTAAAAGTGTCATTCTATTTTTAGGAAAGTTAGAACATATGAAAAATATTTTTGATAAAAGTATATTTGAAGCTTATCGAAAATATTCATTCTCGGCCAATTGAAAGTTCATTGTATTGTTGATTGGAGAGAGTCGATATTCATGCAGCAGCAATTAAAAATCGACTTTGGAAGAGCGAAATAGTGAGTCACGTAGAAGAGAAACTAGACGAATGGCGTGTAATTTGTTGAATATCGACGCGTTCTCTCCAATCAATAACATTTTTTAAAAATGAAATTGACTCGTTAAACTTGGAGGAAATAGTTTCTGGAAATCGAAATTTTCAGGCTGCTGAAAAGGAATCGGCTGAGGAAAGGAAACCGCCGGCGGCAAAGGCTTCGACTCAACAGGCAGCAGCGCGGGATGAGGAGCCAGCCGCCCAACCCCAAAAGGAGATGCTTCTCATGGTTAATGAGGAGAAGGCCACCAGACTCAAGGAAGAGAAGAATTTCAAGGTCAGGAAAAGAGCTGAAAGAAAACTAGAAGTTAAAATTTCGAAAGGAAATGTTTTAATAAAAATTTGTTGAAATAAAAAAACCGAATTTTGAAGGTCAGGAGAAAGGAAAATTGACATATCGGAAAATATATATGATCGGGATTGTTTTGAAACGAAACAATTTCAGATTCTCAAGTGGAACTTCGTCACACCCACCGATGAGCACATCAGCCAGCTACAGGCGGCGCTCAGCGCAAACGCTAAAGGAGCTTTAATCAGGTTGGGGAAAAATCGTGATTAGGGAATTTTTTGGAACAAGAAGCTTATGTTCCAAAAAGACGCTAATATAATTAATAAAATTTCTATAGCAAAATGTTCATTTTTCGAGAAAAAAGTGAGGAAATTCTCGAATTTCTGAAATTTCAGCCAGCTCTTCAACAAGGACTTCAAAATGCAGCTCAAAGGCGTCGAAGAAGTCATTAAGGTAGTCTTTTCTAGAAATATAAAACTACGAAAATCATTATATTTAGAATTTTTTGAAACTTACATGAACTATTTTGATCGAAGAATAATTTAAAATTTGAATGAAAAAATACGATTTCATAAAAAGTCGATTTCATTTATCAAATTTCTCAAAAATGGTTATTTTTAATGTTTTTTGAAACCTACATGAATATTTTGATTGAAAAATAAAAATTTCTAATAAGTTTGAAAAAAAACATTTTAGGCTGGAGAGGAATTCCCTGAATCGGTTGCCAAAAACAGCGACCTCCTGCTGAAATGGGCCACTCTGAGGTTCCTGGAAACCAATCCGACGGTTCTCATCAAAGTACGCATTTACGCATTTTCATGCAGACGAGACGTTTTCCATCGCAAACATTCGGTCATAATCATCTTTCGCTCATTATTAAGGATACTAATGCGAAACTGACTGGGATAATGATTGACCACATAAGGGATATTTGCGGTGGAGAACGTCCCAAGATCTGTTTTCATGGTCGAATAAAAATATTTCTAGGGTACTGGCTAAATTAGCTTATTTTCTCCTTGAAACACATGAGAGATTTTCCGAAATTTCAAATTTCTTATAATTCGAATTCATCGAATTGCATCTTTATATGAAAAACGATATTCCATTTTTGGAACTTATCAAATTTGCGAAAAGAAGCAAAATAGGAAAAATTTGATTTTTTCAGGTTTTGGAAATGTCGAAGCTAGTGATCCAGAGGATGCAGGACACGAACGAGTCGATGAGCGGCGAGGAGATCAACGCCTTTCTGCCCTACCTGCTCCAGAAGCTGGGCGAGCCCAAAGACGCCATGCGACAGGCTGCTAGGTTCGAGTTTTTCTACGGGAATTACTAAATGACGAAGTGTCTTTTCCACACTATTTCTCCAAATTTCATTCTCTCGTCTATCTTTAACCATTGCACTCCGTCATTTTCAGTAGTACTTGCCTTTCTGTACCTGAAAAATGAAATTCAAAAATACCCCTCGAGTCAAACGAACTTTTCTTGAAGTTAGTTAAACGACATGGCTCTAAATTTACGCATTCTTTGAAGTTTATTTAAATCCCGAGTAAAATAATTTCTCTTGAAGTTAAAACCCGACTTCTAAGACTGAATTTGCGTTTCCTTGGGGTTGATTTAACTTGAGAGTTAATTGAAATTTGAAACAAGTTGAACTTCTTTTCAGGGAAATCGTCGATGAAATGTCAGACCTTTGCGGGCCGTTCAAGTTGACTCCTTGCATTCTTGGCGAGTTATTTTTTTAGTTTTTAAAACTTTAGATTAGAAATGTTTCAAACAATTCTTATTTGAACAAGCTTTTTCATATTTTTAATTTGACCAACAAATGTAGATCTTGAAAAGAAATGAAAAGCATTTTCAGACGCCCTGAAGACAAAGAACTCGCGCCAGCGCGCCGAGTTGCTGATGATTTTGGACGACTACGTGCAGAAGACCGGCCTCACGCAGCTCAAAACATTGGTAAGACGATTTCTTGAAATGAAAAAGTGGCTGTGAGTACTTTTGCACCAGATCGATAGGATGGACAAAGAGCGCAAGGGACAAAAGTGTACTTATGAGAGAAAATACTTGCATTCGAAAATAGAAACTTTTAATTTAGAAAAAATAAAAATAAGAAAATCTAAAATAAAGATAAACTTTCAAATTTTCAGCAAATCCAGAAGATCATCGCCGGCCAGATTTCGGACAGAGACGCTAACGTGAGGAACGCGGCCATTAACGCCCTGGTCTCATGCTACAAGGAAGAGGGCGATAATGTGAGATTTTTAGAATGTTTTTTTAGAAGTTAGGCTCCAATGATGAGGCATAGGATGAAATGACGGATTTTTTCTAATTCGTAAGAAAATTTTGGAAAAGAAGACTAATAGCTTTCGAGATAGGCTTCTACTAGATAATGAAGAAAATTCTAAAGTTGGCTTTGAAAAGTTTTGGAAAGAATGATTTGGTTTCTAAAATTTGAGAAGCGAAATTGAATAAAAACAACTTGAAAAATTCAAGGTTCTTCGAATTTTTGTTCCTTTCTTAATCCTTAGAAAAAGAGCGAGTGAATTGGTGAGTGAAAGAGAAATGAAAATGGCATAGAACGAAGGTCATTGAGTCATTCAATTGAAAAAGTAAACAAGAAACGAACCAGAAAATTGACTCGGCTGCACATTGCGCTGAAAAAGGAACTCAGCTAAAATCTCTGTCTTCATCTATTTTGAAGCATAGAAAGGCAAGCCTGACTGAAATATTTTTCAAATTTTTAGGAGTCATATTGTTATGTTTTTGAAGCTTCCATTTTGGAATCCATTTAATCGTTTTTTTAGATTTTCTGAAGCATCGTAGTTCTCCTAAATTTTGAGACCAAGATTTCAAAAACTCCAATTAAGCCCATTTTTCAAAGCAATGCTTTTTATTTCTTACATTTTCTGAATAGATTATTTTTTAAATTTCAAAATCTCGGAATACTTCTTCCTATTCTTTACATTTTGAAGCATCAAAGTTCGTCTAAAAGTAAATCTTCTCGACTTTTCAGATCTGGAAATCGGCGGGCAAGATGCCGGACAAGGATCGCGCGCTGGTCGAGGAGCGAATCAAACGCAGCGGCGCTGTGCCTGGACAGGGTCATCAGCGCGTCCCCACTTCGGCGAACAAGAGGACTAGCGGCGCCAGAATCGTCGTCCCGGAGAAATGTGAGCAAATTTCAATCCTTTCAAAAAAAAATAAGTGGGTTTCAGAAAAAAAATCATCAGGTTTTGAGTATGAACTAAAGTTCCAATATTCCTTGATGGAAAGTTGTTATCAAACTAAATTTAAACATGCGAAGAAAATGAGTGTTCATATGTTTCAATGGATATGAATTCATTTTTTCAAGGACAAAAATGGGAACAGATAATTCAGCAACATCACTGTTACAAATGCGGATAAAAATAAGAAAAAAAAAATACAAATTTAAGAACTATATTTCAGCCGGTCCGCCGGTGCATCGCTCGCGCAGTCGCAACCCCGACGAGCAGGATCGATCGATGAGCCGAAGCCCGATGCGCTCGAACAGAAGCCATGGGGTCGAGGACGACGATGGCATGAGGACTGGCAGATACAGCCTCGACGAAGAGGTTTTAATATTTAAATTTCCTTAATTTTTAGTCGAAAGGGTCATTTGAAAAAATTTTAATTGAATTTTCCAAGAACACTCTATTAACGTATTTTTCCAGTACGTTGAGGCGATCAACGGCCGTCAGATCACTGATGCGAACGTGACGTTTCGCGCCCCGCGTCGCTCGCGAACTCACGCCGAAATCCCGTCCATGGATCAGATCCCTAATTCCAGTCTCAGGTACGGTAATCAGGAAAGAAAATAAAGCTATTTTTACATAAAAAATGAAGAAAACTATTAAACATAGAATTTTCAGAAGAACCGGCTCCTCTTCATCGATTTCTTCCTTGGACACGATGAACCAGTTGGACAGGGCCATTCAGAACATCAGGTTTTTTTTTTCATCTTTTTGAAGCCGTATTTTTCGTTTTTAGCCTTGTTTTAAAATGTCTAGGCATCTTTCTTTATTAGAAAAATTGGAATAATTCCAGCAGCGGCATTTTCGATGTGGCCCGAGACGCTCTAGAACAAGTCCAGTACTTGCTGAATGTTGATGAACAGGTAAGATTTTAAATATTGAGAATTTAAAATATTTTTGCTAATAGATTTTCTCCGTTTTAAAGAAATTATCGTATCTTTATGATTTTCTATGAAGAAAAATATGTTAAAAAACTCAGGCCGCAATGCTGCTGGAACGACTCGAGTTGGTGTTGCGCGCGGTTGCCGCCCAGCTACATATCATCTGGCAGCTCCATGAACAAAATGAGAGGAACACCCTCGAATTGCTCGGCAAAATCATCAACCTCATTAATCCGGTACGTTTCGGGAAATGATCACATTTAAAGACATTAATTTTGTGAAAGGTTCAGCTTTCGAAGTGATATTTTCTTTATAGCTTCGAAACTCAATCAGAACATGAAAAAATGAAGCCTACTTTTAATTGATGCCAACACAAATTCAAAAATATCGACATAAAAATGGCATTCTTGATTTGTATAAGTTTCAAAAAATCCATTTTCGATTACTACAATTCTAATAGAATGGTATTCGGAGTTGGTGATTGAAAAGTGATGAAACATCTAGGTTGTGAAGTTTTTGAGAGTTGTTTGAGTTGACTTCAAAATTTCTCAGTTGCTGCACTCGCCGGACAAGTACAAGCTGCTGGTTCTGCCTCCTGACCTGGTGCAGTCTTTGTTATGGGAGATTGTCACCACTATTGACCATCTCAACCCTCTCATCGAGGCCAGCAAGGAGGGCGCTGAGGTAAGGAAAATAATTTAAAGAATGGAATTTAAAAAAATTAGTTTTAAACAATTTCGATTTTTACCAAATTTGTAGTTTCTATAGATTTTCGAGAAAATTTTCACGGGAATTTGAAAAGTTTAAATCGGAAAAGACAGTATAAAGTAATGATTCAAAAATGATCATAAGTTTTGAAAAATCTCTAAGAGATATGGAATTTTGAACATGTTTAGCTTTCTATACGCCATTTGCCTCGAAATATGAGAATTTAGAAATCTGAATTGGATGAATTCAAACAATAAAAGAAATGTCGAATTTCAGTTCGCTCGTCTCTACAACATCTGCGCGGTGCGTCTGTGCAACCGCTTGGATCTGACCGACTACTTCCTGTCCACGCTGCAGTGCATCAAGAGGGCCCTGCTCGAACAGCCACCCAGTGACTATAAAATCGAACTTTTCCATAAGGTTAGAATTTTTTCATTAAAGAGAAAAACTTGAAGGCAAAAACGTTTATTTTAAGGTCAAATAAAGATTTCTTGGAATATAGGAAATCGAGTATCTTCTGAAAATTATGAAAAAATTGCAGTGCCTAAACAAGTGGGGCACCCTCGTGCCGCAAAAGAAGGAGAAGCTCCGCCTGATCGCCTACACCAAGGGCGCCAACGAATTCTACAATTTCTTCTATGGGGTGAGATTTTTCTAAAGAAATACTTTGGAATTGCAGTATTGAAAAGTTTTTTTTGTCTTTGAAAAGACATCTTATTGTTAGAATGTTTTTTTACGAAATTTAGTTGGTCCTGAAATTTCGGGAAAAAAATTCTATTTTCGAAAAGTTTTAGGCCGATGACGAGTTCCGCGCCGAGCACGAGGAGTTCCTGAAGACGGTCGAAATCTGCTGGCAGAAAGTCATCGAGCTGCATGGCGACGGAGTAGGCTTTCTGATTTTTAGGAATTTTTGCAAAAATCGAGAAAGTTAAAGAATGTGGATAGGTTTTAAAAACTGAGAAATAGAAATGTTTTGGAATTGAAACTAATCTCATTTGATTTCCTATCTAAACAAAAAGACATAAAATGAAAAATAAAATAAACTACAAAATCAGTAAAATAAATAGAAAAACATCGATAATTTCTGCGAATTTTCAGGTTCTGGACGCCATTCGCCGCGTGCCCAACCCAGATCCGCATTTGGTTGAGTACGTCAATCGCACTCTACAGGCACTGCGCAAACAGAACCCTACTTGGAAGCCCCAGTTCCCGGGAGGGGTGAGGATTAGAAACTAGAAACTTTTAGAAAATTGCAGAACTTTCGAACTAAAACAAAAACTTGATTTTCAAGAAATTTACTTTTTAAAATCTGAGAAAGTCTTTCTTTGATAACTCACCACCTTCAAATAGTGCGAAAAGCCTCCAATTACAACAAATTGTCTAAAGAAGGCTGGGAAAATCGAAAATATCGATCTTTTATAAAATGATTTTAAATCTCTCTAGAAAGTTCACTAAAATTCTAATTGTTTGTTTGAAAAAGGACAAAAATTAGAATATCGATTTTTCTCCAAAAGAGATAAATATGTCAGGTGGACGAGCAAGCGGAGGCGGTGCACCCGAGCGAGGCATTAGCCATGGCGCGAATCGCCGCGTCTGGAGGCGCCAAGCAGGAAAGCGTCAGCATCCGACCCGAGTTGAAGGTGCTCATGGACAACGCCGTCAGGGATCTCAATGGGGTAGGAGATTTGGACATTTTGAAAATGCCACATTTTTTGAAAAAAAACCTCTGGAGAAATAATATGAAAATTTGAAATAAATAGGATGATTTTGAATATTTTTTCCCTAGAATAATATTTTCGAAGGAAAAATCAAGCAAAAATAATCTAGATTTTTTTAGAAAACGAAGGTTACAGAAAGGTTTAAAGGAAAATTGAAAAGATGATGTTTTAGGCGAATAATCACGTGCAGCGGCTGACGGAGTACCTGTCGAAGAACCCGGAAATGGTCGGCGAATACACTCGATACGCGGAAGAAGTAGGAATATTTTGAAAATTGAAAAATAAATTAAAAATAAATCAAATTTTTTTCAGCTCCCCATGGGTAATCTGATCAAACAGTGGGTGAAGATGAGGCAGGTCGGCCCGCTTCAGTCAATTTCTCAGCAGGTAAACTTAAAAATAAATTTTACAAATGAAAATTACAAATTTCATTCTCCAGAACATAATCTTACATCAATTTATTTTTTAAAAAAGTTCTTTTTCAGAACATAATCGACACCGCCCAGCGGATGTTCACCTGGAAGTCTCGTCTGAATGCGATACGCAACGGATCGACAGGTACCAATTAAAACAACAAAAAACAAAATTAACCCTAGAAGTAAACTTATCACAAAGCCAAAACTTGATCATCCAATACCCTTTTTTATTTTTAATCTGGGACTATATCTTAACTATGAGGGCTAAAAGTAAAAGGAAATATCATTAGAATTTTAACCAATTATAATGCTGACAATGAGGGGTGCATAAAACACATTTTGAACCCAAGGTAAATGTTAAATTTGGGCTAAAATATTTAGATAACAGTATTTTGAGCCATATTTTGAAAGAAGTCTGATTTCAACTTTTTCCAGACGGCCCGATGACCGCCTCGATGATGGACGGGCAGGTGCTACAGGCTAGGGACATCAATTCGGAGAGCATGAGCAGGTGGGGAAATTTTTAAAAAAAATCAGTATTGTTGAAAACCCAGTCAACCAAAAGATAAAGCACATTGGGGAAATGAGCAAAATTTAACCAATTTTTGAAACTTATTTTGAATGAATCAAATTTTGTCAACGTCACCTTTGAATTTTAAGATTCCGTCTGAAATATGCGAATTATTATTTTATCCTAAAATGAATCAATTTGAAAAATGCCTACAACCTACTCAAAAGTTCAAGTTCAGGAAAGGCTCTATTTTTCAATTTTCAATGTCGTGCTTTTACTAGGAATCTTCCAAATTTCTCATCATTTGAAACATATTCGAAAAAGTAAAATCCAAAAATTCAAATTTTCCAGTGACCTACCGATCCCACCCCATCTCATGGAGGCCGCTAGTCGATCCCCAGAAGAGGAGCAGGCCAGAAACGCCCAGAAGAACAAACGGAGGACGATGGACAAGAGCACCATGGACAAGATCCGATCCCGTCTGGCTGGACTCGGTGACTAATTCCAATCCACCTAGGGGTTGAACCCGTGCCGCTCATTTCTACCATATAGGACCTTCCATCGTACCATCAATTCAAATTTTAGGGACTTCTCCCTACTAAAATTCTTTTTGATTCTAGTATCCCTTAATTTATTTATGATCCAATCTTTATGCGCTTATTTTTTTCTTTTTTCTAAATTTTTATAAAATTTCTATGATTTTTCTCTTCTGAAAATTGAAAATCTAAAATGATCCCAATCAGAATGCAATCTTTTATGGAAAGATCTTGACAGGACGGGATTATGAAAGCTAAATTTCTGAAACTTGTAGAATTTTTTATAATTTCCCGGACTAGTGTATTTCTTGATAATTTCAAAAGGTATATATTAAATTTTGTGTGGTTCTAAGACTTAAAACCTATTTATTTATTCTAATTTTGGTGATTTTTGACTTGGTAAGAGCTAGAGCAATGATGGTGAATTTTTAGGAGATACATTCCCGTTTTTTCTTGTTTTAGTAATCTATTTGAACAATTTTGCCAAATTTCAAAGTTAGATTCTTTTTCAGAAACATTAGACTTTAAATTTGGCGAAATCTAAAAATTAGATTTTCCTTCGCTCATTAGAAAGCATTTTACAATACAAAACGGATGCCTTCAAACAATTTCTTTACCGGCGAGCATAATTCGGAATTTTGAAAAATTCTGGCCCCAATTTTTTAAAATTAAAGTCGTCAAAATTTTTCAAAATTTCCACTAAATTTAAAGAAAATAGCTACTTTAGGCGGTTTGAAAAACACACTATTCATCTTCGAATCTGAATTTTAAGAATAGTTATTTTTAAATTGTCTCTATTTATTTTACGCGGTGTGTGTCTTTATATGATTTTTTTTGTAAATCGAACGACTTTAAGATAAGAGAAATGTCGGTTTTATCAGTGTAAATTTTATCAGTATAAACAAATTATTATCTTGTAAATTAGACCTTTTCTGATTGAATGAAATGGAATGCGTTACTAACGCTAAAAAATGCCTATGCTAATTTTGTAGTGTTTTTGCTCAAATTTTCCTGCGAATAATCCTTGGTTGTTCTGTATCTTGGCTTCTCTCACATTTTTGTTATATTTGACGATTTTTCTTTATTTTGAACAATCAGCTAAATTGCATCAGATTGGGACGAAATGGTAAGGATGACGTCGAATCAAGGGTAAAAGAGCAGGCATCAGTGGTCTAATGGCTATGACGGGTCGTTGCCAGAAGCGCAGGAAGAACGTCTCTGTCCCCAGATCAATCCTGGGCTGACGCACACCATTTTTCCCCCAGAAAAGATATTTCTAGCATTTTCTGTTGCAAAAGGCAAGTTTGGTCGCATCTCAAAAATTCGGCTACCTGTATAATTCACCAGATCATGGCCACCATTTTTAAAATTCATCCGACTTTGGAGTTAGAGAATGATAGGAAAAATGAATAACTGGTGCATTTTACGGCCCACAATAGTTCTCATCCTCTTTTTGGAAAATAGCATGGGAAAGAAAAAAAGGTGGGAACTACAAGGTGCTTATTTTATGAAGTATGGACATGGTGAAGTGTGGCGACTTATACAGGGGGCCTTGTGAATTTGTTACATTTTTAAACTTTTTTTTTTTCAATAAATTATTTTCTAAAAACCTTATTTTTTTAGAAAACAATTGATTTCTAGGCGCGGAATTTCAATTTCTATTCATCCTGTGAATACGGGTATTTTCTCGCAAACAATTTCACTTGAAAATCAAAAAAATTATCATGTATCTACCCTTTGCTAGATTTTTTATTCTTCAAGATTATTTCTATTCTCTAGAGGTTGTTCGATTTTTTCCTTTACCATAATTTCATTGAACGTCTAATAGTTTTGCCTTCGATTGTATTTTCTCTTTGGCTTATTATCAAATTTATCAGCTTGGATATTTTTGTCTGAAAAATTTATAGAAAAAATGTTTAAATTATTTTTATTCTACTGTTTCAAATTTACCCGTTTCTGTCGGGGCTAAACCTAATACTTTTAATAAACTTGCGGTATCTGCAGGCTGATTTGAATTATTTAATAATTTAGTCCAACGACCTAAAAGGCACTATTGATGGCCGACGATATGAGAAGAAATAAAATATTGAAATTTTATGCATGGAAACTAGCATGTTGTTTGCAAATGAATAGACATTTCAATGATTCAAGAAATTATTTTTACGACTATTTGAAATTCTGCAATGTATATTTTGAATTTGTGCACCATTTATTCTGTTTTGAGTTATCGTCCTTTAACAATGCCCTAGAATTATATTATTGTATCACCAACTTGTTTGTTTGCGTGTATCGATATCTGATTAGACGAGTCGATTAGAGGATAGACTATGTCTCCTTCGGAGGAGACATGTTTGGAAAGAAGGGAGGAAGACAAACGGTCTGCTGTTCTGCAAGCTGCAATCTAATGCGGAACACACACAAGAACAGAAGCAGAAGCAGTGTTCGAGAAGATAAGAAACGATAGATGAAAGACTACTCGGGAACTGCACAGCAACATAACATTGATACCGGGCAACCACAGGAACCATTCTATCAATCGATTTACTATTATGTCATTTCTGTCCTATTTTTCTTCCTCTTATGTCGACTCACATCACTCCAAATCCATTTTCCAAATATTCCCTACCTCCCTCCTTACTCTTTTCCTGTTCCTCACAACCTCAAGCTTTTCCCTCATCTCTTTGCTCTGCAAGAGCTCTAAAAATGGCATGACTCTAATAGCAAATGATAGCAGAAGTGCGACAGAGACAACACAAGAGTGACTCAATACGTCAGAATGTGATTGTAAGAAGGTGCGAAAGTTTTTCTTCTGCCTTCGACATATGGGCAAATTTTTCCTGTAAGGAACGTCTTGGCAAATGTTTTGCATTTTTGAATGATGTTACGGACATTCGTCATGTATGTATTTCTAAATTTATTACACTTTTACTTTTCATATTTCGAAATAGAACTAATAATCTAGATTTCTAAAATCAGTAGTCAACAGAGGGAAAAAGTTGAGGATGGCAACGTAGGTTGAATATCGTGGTCAGTAATTGTTCACAGTTAATTGCCCTGTATCACTTCGTACCGTGCATCATTTGTATCATTCAGTTTGTCTGCTTGTATCTTTTTTTCTTTATTTCTCGTTGGCTCTCCAGTTTCACTGTTTGGCTTTTCCTCTCTTCCCTTCTCTTCTTTCTCTCTGTACCGTCTTTCCGCTCTCCTTACCTTCCTTTTTTTTCTGCTCACCTTTCTCATTTTACTGTGAACTTACCCTAAGCTAAAGCATGTTTTCTTTGTTGACAAATCGAATTATATTTTTGCATTAGCCATTTGATATTTCTTGTATGTAATTCGATAGATTGAAATTGAATATTGATCACTTTCATTGATTTTCTGATTTTATGCCAGTTGAATTCCGCTCATCTGTCTGCATACCTGAGGAAATTTGTATTGTCAATCGCCGATAACTGAAATATAATAAATTATGCACATTTTGAAAATTGAGGATATGCAACGAGTAGCATAAAATTGATGTAGGATTTATTTTTTGAATAGTAAAAATGTCATTAAGTTAGACGAAATAACGCACTAATTTTGGCTCACTGTAGTCACTACCTTCTTATAATTATTACCACCCGCTTTTGCTCGTTCCGCCTTGCTATTTTCCAGAAAGTGAGCGATACCTACAAGGGACCCTAATTTTAACGAATAAAATGTTCACGCTCTTTATTTTGTCTTAAATTATCGGTCTTCCACAATATGATGCCGTAGAAATTATAGGCACATTGAGATTCCATTCTTCTAAAATTTATCACTATAAGTGAATATTATTTTACAAATATTCGAATTATATATATTTTTTAATTTTCGTTAGAAACTTCATGTTGTAACGATATTTGTACATTTATGCTTCATGTCGTTTTTTTAATGTGGTGTTGACTATTAAATGTCGTGTCTTGTAAATTATGTAATATTTTTTACAGAATGTCCTCTCACGTTGGGGCTATTGCAGGGGTTAACGCCTTGATTGGCAAGGTCTTCCAACAACCAAAGGGCGATTTGGTGAGTTGTCTCGTCTATTTGGTTAATTTCGTCAAATTCTCACTTGTCAATAATGTATCAAAAGTTCTTAACCCTGAATCTCACCAAAATTGCATTATCTTGCGAAATTTTATGCGAGAAAAAGTCCAACTTGTATTATTTCGAAGTTTTTTTGTTGTTTTACGAAAGTCAGAGTCAAAATGGTCATCAAACATTGTGTTTGTCCATTTTACCGTAGGCCGAATTGTATATGACTAGTGTGGCTTTGATTAATGAATGAATGGCTGTATTTGTGTGAGTGTAAGAGGAAGGGGCTTTTTCGATTCGTCGATTCTTCCGTGCAGCTTTTCACTTGTTCTCGCCTCTCGAGAGGCAGAGGGAAGAGAGAAAGGAGACAAGGAGTGTATGCACATATTGTCTATGTCTTGTCAACTCAACTCAACTTATTTCTCCTCTCTTTCTCTTCTTCTCTTCTCACTGTATCATCGCAACTCTCCAAAATGACATCCCCATCGGCAAAATATGCAGAACCACTTCATACTGCTTTCAACATTCAACAGCCAAACACCACACAGAAATCTCTTCTTTCTGCGAACTACCTATGACAATCCAAATCCAACAAACTATTCAATGGCTTGTGCCATCTCAAGAGAGCTGCAAAGCAGTTTGTGAATGGGTTGCAAAAAGTTCAGAGACGAAACATAGGATAAAAATAAATTCGAAAAGATAAAGAAAAGTTTAAATCTAATAAAAGCGACAAATTTAGGCAGATCGATTGAACTCCCGAATCACAGTATGCTTGCTGGCACTGAGCTCTGTGTTGCTATTGTCAATTCATTTCATGGGAGATCCGATAACATGTTGGACGCCAGCACAATTCACGAAACAATGGTTTGTGCATTTGGATATTTCTCGATTAAAGAAATAATCTACAGTTAAAATTTAAAATATCGTGTCCGTCCAACTACTTGATGAAAATAAAAAAATATCGCATTTGAACGTCTGAACAAATGATTATTTCGCGGGTGCACACATAAGTATTGTTTGATGACATTTCTAATGAAAATGAATCATAACTGATTTCGTTCTTACGACCTGTCCCTCTTTATATTTTTTGTCTGACTAAATTTCAATCATGTCAGTCAATCAAGTCCACTAAACTTAATGTATGAGTCCGAACTTTTCAAACGATTGTGTGACGCCTAATTCAATCGTATGAGGGTACATGTCATCTCGACGATGAATTTTACAAGTTTCTCTAAAATTAGCCTTTTGCAAAATTCACTCTGTAGATGGGAGGAAAACTGAATTTCGCTTTCCTAAATGAATGATAATATTTCAGGTCGGATTTTGTGAATCAGTACTGTTATGTTCACGGTAATTTTTAACGACATCATTATAGGTTTGAAGTTCCAAATTCGAACAGAAGTAAAACTTCTAACCCATCCCTGATGATCTTAAGCTCTGTGATTATGAAACTCTTTTCCAGGGACGTATTTTGTGCCATTAGATGAGCAATTATCTTTCGAGGAGGAAGAACGGAGAAAAGTCCCTATCTACTATTACCAATGATAAGCATAGTTTTTAATTTAATATATCTTATTTTTCCCTTTTAAGGTGCCCTATATTTTTGCACTGCAAGCCTTTCTGTTCTATATGCCTCGATTTATCTGGAGATCATTGATCGCCTACAGCGGTTACGATCTGTCAGAAGCCATCAAATATGTCGACATGTTCTGGACCTCTGTCAAAGTCAGTGACGCTTCTTTCAAAGGTATACATCGTTATAATTAAAGAAAGTTTTAGTAACCACTTCCTCGACAGAAGGAAGTCGATTTCATCTCTTATCATAAGATTGTCAAAATACATGACGCAAAAATTGAATATGTGCAATAATAGCTGCAAAATCAAGAAGAAATATCGTAAAATTAGTTGCTAATTCTGTCGTTCAATTGTAACATTTATATTTTATCTCAATTTCTTAGTCTGGTTATTACGACATTCCTATTGAAAATACTGCTAGCATTTTGTAACTCTTAGTTAATTTTTAAAAAAAGTAATTATGAATACAAGATAATCGCCAAAATATCAATGGACAATAATTCTCTTCTAGCCCGAGTAGCAGCCTTCGAAGGCAGGCCTTCGGTGTACATTTGGGACGGTCTTCGACTGGCTAGGAAGAAGCGAAGCAGGGAAATGGTCCTCTACTACGCAATTGCCAGTATCATTCAGACCGTCAATGCATTTGTACAGGTTAGTT
Source organism: Diploscapter pachys (assembly GCA_002287525.1). NCBI lineage: Eukaryota > Metazoa > Nematoda > Chromadorea > Rhabditida > Rhabditidae > Diploscapter > Diploscapter pachys. The sequence continues at coordinate 23,550 of LIAE01006776.1, read as the reverse complement.
GTTCGAGAAATCTTAAAATGAATTTTCGTCAATTCCCAGTTTTTCGTGCTAAATACACTGCTCGGGTCTCCTCTCTACACATTCTGGGGACCTTCATTACTTTCTGATCTCATTGCAGGAGATGATTGGCAGGTACTAAACTATTTGAACAATCTGATAATTTTATGCAAATTTTCAGCAAACAGGTCACTTCCCTCGAATAGTTCATTGTGATTTCAATAGAAGACGACCTGCAAGTGTCCAGGTTTGCAATACCTTTGCTCATTTAATTCTTGCCAAAATCGTCAGGACACTTTTATTACATGCATGACTTGTATAAAATTTTGACGCAAAATGAATGAACGTAAACATTTAGATGGACACAGTTTTATGTGTGCTGACATTGAACTTGATCTACGAGAAAATATTCATTTTCCTATGGTTCTGGTTGTTGTTTGTAGCAGTAATGTCTTTGTTGAATACTTGCAAATGGCTGGCCAGTCTCTGCTCAACTAGAAGGGTATTCTTTATTCTTTATAATTTTATCCTGAATTTCCATTGCATCCTTAAGACTCGCACTTTGGTGATGAATTACCTCTCGACAGCCCAAATGCCTTCCCCAATTTCGAACGAAAAATTCCTGCGAATTCTAGACAGAGACGGTCTCTTTGTAATCGAACAGATTTCACTCAATCTGGGCGACATTCCTGCCAGGTTAGACAAACTTCATTTCTTTTTAAAATTTATATTCGACTATGCTTGCCTGATGTTAGAAGTCGAGATTACAAGTTTTCACAAACTGGCACTTTTTAGCAAAGATGAGAATTTTATGAAAGACGGATATTAGTGGGTTGGTCAAGTCTTTCAATGCTACATTCCTGATTTTTCGACGGATATAGACTGAATTTATCATGCTGAAATTATGCGATCAGATGCATAGATAAGAAAGTTAGCGTAAAATTAGCATGCATTCGCTATTGGGACATTTCAACATTTAATGTGACTTCTGAAGCAACAGAATTTGCGTGCAAGAACGGGCCGGAATTGATTTTTTAAAAACCCTGAACCGAAACCGGAATCGGAATTTCAATTTCCCGCTGGCCTGGAATCCGGCGAAAGTCGCTTGAATTCCGGTACTTTCGAAAACAGACCGGAACTTCCGATCGGTCACTGTTTGCGCAGACCAAATAATATCATCTATAGGAATTTGCGTTTTCATTTTCCTTTTCTAATTTTATAGGTCAAAATTGCCTTTCTTCCAAGTTCTTGTAATTTTTTCTCGCCTTGTTTTGATAGGATAGCGATAAATGTAGCGGTAAATCTGCTTTATCCCGCATATCTCAGCGTCTGCCTGTCATCTCCCTCCTCCCGCTCCCCTCCTCTTCTTCTCACTTTCTTCCTTTGCCCGACTTGTCTACTTTCTGGTTTCGGTTTCAATTGTCGTCGTTCTTTCGGAAACGAGAACGTCTCTTCCAAAGCGGTTTAATCCAAATGTCACTTGCATTTCTATCTGGAATCAGTTTGCGGAGGACACGTTTTCGAAAAGTGAAAATGATAATTAATACCTTCATGAGCGCAAAAATTAAGCCTTTTTTCATCTTTTCTTCCATTGAATTAAAAAATGGTACAAATTTATGAAAATAGCTCATCATCAGCAAACTATTTGACGTCAACTTTAATATTATGGAATGCAACAATGAACATTCAAATTTGTCAGTCACTTCATTGAATGAATATGATTTTAATTAGATTTTTTTTTTAATTAACTGATATTGAATCAAGATAATTCTGTCAATTCAGTTATTTGGCGATTTCGATGCGAAACATCGCAGCGAATTGGGACGAGGGCAGCGACAACGACGACGACATCGAGGAGAAGAAAAAACTCGTCGCTTGATGACAAACAACTGGAGTAATAGCAAATGGAAAATTACGGAGAATCGGCTCATCTCATTGCATAGTTACGCATTTCTTTTCACATCTCTCATCTCACACAGTGCCTTTGCCTTTCGACTGTCAGGAATATCCACTTTCGCTGCCATAGTTGTTACATATTTACATATTTTATGTCATAATAAAAGATAATTAAAGTTTAGCTCGAACTAGAATCCCGAATTCATCGCGGTCGTACCTAGAGACAGAGTTTATAAATGATGGAATGGCGACGCAAGATTACAAAACGCTTCCTTTATCTGCACAATTCCGATCAGCTTCCATCGCCTTTCGTCATTCCGTCAACTACGAGCTCCCCCAACTAAAAGAATACAATAAAAAGTATCCAACCCTATCCTTCAGAATCATACCGCAGCCTTGCAATAAATAAAAATTGCGGCTCAATCGTTCATTTATTCCTTTCTATTTGAATGTTCACGCACCCAAATCGGATGTTTCAAGCAAGCACTTCATCCCTTCATTCACACATTCAGGCATTCCTCTCCTTAACAAACACATTCGACGCTCTGCATTCTTTATTCAGCATTCAACAATTCAAGCCTCCCTCTCCAGCTAAATGTAGAATGTAGACTGTATCGGGGTCACTCTTCCGTCTTCCACTCCCTCAGGCAATTTCTTCCCCTTCCTTCCTTCTTTTCTCAAATCCCTTTATCCTTTTCCCTTTCCCCATTCTCCTTCTTCATCTCTGACTATCCCCTTTTTTCTCGTGCTATCAATTCATCAATCTGCGTGGTTATCGATGCATCGGCCAGCAGACGTGCTGCTGCATGTTCTGCTTCTGTGCGGCATCCTTCTCAACGGCTCTTCCCAGCCACAGCAGAATAGCTGTATCAAAGGTTTGATCCTCGCTCAATATAGTCAACAGATTTCCTGCATTAATTGCATCGTTCAGATATTTTTTCGTGAATGTGTTAGAAATTGAACGTTTCTACATAAATACTGGTGCATAACAAATTAGAACGATGCACGACATTTTATATTTTTGCCCGTCAACTTGCATTTAGATCAATCCTCTTAGAAGATTTTTGCGCGCTTGGAAAGCAAAATAAAAATGGGATTTTTTGCAGGCTTCATCCAAATAGATTCGATAAAAAGCGGCATGCGAACCATTTCAATCATCACGCATTTACCCAAATTTTGTATCCCATTCGAAATGAATTATAGCTTATTTCCAATATTTTTCTTCTGGAATATCGTAAAATTTCTTGTTTACGGTCAATAATTCATTGAAAACAACCAATTTCTAATCTTACTCATCTAATAAACCCAATGATTTAGATTTGGCAGACGATGTGTGTCCACAAAGAGAGGGTTTCGACATGGAATGTCAGGCGAAATGCGAGAAGATCTACAGCATCGCATCGAGGAGTCTCTGCCAGCTGAGGGATTCAAGTCAGTTACTTTTGCATTCTTAATATACAGTTGCGAGCAAGTTTGGAAATACAGTTTTGAATACCTACAAAGTCTACACATTTATCAAGATCGGATTTTGATGAGATTTGTCACACATATTCATTGAATCGGACTATGAAATCCAGCCAAGTTTCAGCTGGATCGAATCACTATAACTAGAAAAATATGACGTACAGAAACTATTATGCGTTTCTAAAGCTTTTCTCTTCATTTTAGTACCCTCTACAGAATAATTAGCTCATAGAGATTGAATTTTGGTTCATAATTCTCAAAATACTGATCCTAGCATCATGACTTGATTATCATAAAGATTGCTAAATGAAACTCAAGAAATGATACCAAAATTCGTTAAACATCGACTTTGACTAACTTTGTGATCTCAATTGTCGTAAAGTTTGGTCCCCCAACCTGTAATCTTCATTATGTCAGGTACATTGTTGTCCTTCTTCGGCATCCGCTCCTTCATCTGCCGTTGTTTTCTACCTGACTCCTTGTGTCAATCAGGTTTAATCGTGGATCCGTTTGCCTTTGACTCCC